>JAEANM010000060.1:0-52682 GCA_017656035.1 Myanophis thanlyinensis | reverse complement strand
TGATTTAACTTTACTTGTTCTTCATTTTAAATATTGTATTTGTTCCCGTTTTGTTTCTTCACTTCAAAATAAGATATGTATGCAGTGTGCATAGGAATTTGTTCATTGTTTTTTTTTTAACTATAGTCCGGCCTTCCAACGGTCTGAGGGACCATGAACTGGCCCCCTGTTTAAAAAGTTTGAAGACCCCTGTCCAATCCCCTGCTTAGGCAGGAAACCCTACACCACTTTAGACAAATTGTTATCCAATCTCATCTTAAAAACTTCCAGTGTTGAAGCATTCACAATTTCTGGAGGCAAATTGCTCCACTGATTAATTGTTCTAACTGTCAGGAAATGTCTCCTTAGTTCTAAGTTGATTCTCTCCTTGAATAGTTTTCACCCATTGCTGCTTGTCCTACTCTCAGGTGCTTTGGAGAATAGCTTGACTCCCTCCTCTTTGTGGCAGCCCCTGAGATACTGGAACAGCTATCATGTCACCCCTAGTCCTTTTTATCAAACTAGTTTCAGCCACTGTTCTTTATATGTTTTAGCATCCAGTCCCCTAATCATCTTTGTTGCAGAAAAATGTGGCAGAAAGGCTAACATGAAATATTTTATTTAATTCAACAGATGCAGTTTATGTTGCTTTTTAGTCGCCAGGGAAAACTGAGACTTCAAAAATGGTATGTCCCATTATCTGACAAAGAAAAGAAGAAAATCACAAGAGAACTTGTTCAAACAGTCTTAGCCCGTAAACCGAAAATGTGCAGCTTCTTGGAATGGAGAGATCTGAAGATTGTCTACAAAAGGTTGTATTACTTTATCACACGTCTGAGAAAAACTTATTTGGGATCAGAAAAACAAAGTGATTTTATCACCTTATAGAAAATGCTGTTCATGCTAAATGCTATTCATGCTAAAATGCTAATAAATGAGCATGTGATACATTTTAAAATGTACTGAAAAAATTATTTTGTGTATGTATTGTATATGACAGACAGATCTCCCACCTTTTCAAGTTCTTAAATTATATCACACTGGTACACTGCACTGTGTAAAATAGTTTTGTAATAGCTGCAATACAGGTTTCAAAAGATGTTTACTCACTGAGGTTTAATTAAAAATTTACTTCAAGCTAGAATCTAATCTCATCAAATATAGAAAGTCCACCAAAAATGGACAAATGATTCTTTTGCACATTAAATATCAATGAAGATGATACTTTGAATGATGAAATAATGTTTTCTATTTTTTAAGTTTAAATTCAACTTGAAAATTGGAAAATGGAAATAAAATTCAGTTTGAGTTTTGTGTTTTGTGATATGAATTCTACTGAGTCATCTCAACTACCATAAAGAAACTGTACAAGAACAGTTAGTATGTATCTGAAACCCTGGTTTTTAAAAACTATGATAGAAATTTTCTATACTAAACATTTTTCACAGATTATCATTGTAATCTTTTAACTGAAAATTTGTCTGGCACCAATTCTTCATGATTTGAATTTTGAAGCTACTCCCAAATCTTAGTGTCTGACATCATTTTTGTAACAAGTTTTGCACAATTTATTAAGGCTGAATTCAATATAAGAATAAGCTTCTATTGAAGTATCCTATTCACTAAATTAGTTTAATGAGCATTAAACTTAAATGGTGCTTTAAGAGTTACAGGTACATGGGAGATTGAATCTTAATATGTGTGCTACTTACATTTAAATTGAGATTGTTAAAATGACCACCTGGAGTGTAGAAAAGTAAGCAATAATCTCTAATCAAAGATGATTTGTGATAATTTTTCCAAAGAATTCAAGCATAATATTTAAAAATTTCTACTGGGTTTGTTAGCATATTCAAAAAAAATTGTTTTGCTATTTTCAATTCAATTCTCTTGAAAACGAGCCATGCGGAGGGTTCTGGAGGCCTGCAAAATGGTTCTGGAGGCTGAGGAGAGGTAATACAAGATGCATGGAGGCCAAAAACTTTTTTTTCTTGTTTTCCTCTTCCCAAATCTAGGTGCATTATACGCCAAAAAATATCGTACCTCATAATTTTTTGGAGAAAAAATTCGTAACAGTTATGCAACTTTTTCATGTCTCACTTTTATGCCTGCTTTTCTTGATGTCACAATTACCTTTCCCTTTGGTTCCTTTGGTTCTTCTAGCCGTGAGCGGCCGAACTTGCCTTTTTTTGTAGTTTGGGATATAAGTAGAAACAGTAGATTGTACTGTAATTGATTAATGTGCTTTTCTGTCTTATTGTTTTTATTTGGCCATCAATTTATGGACACAGTAGAATCCCTTTTGTAAGATATATTTATTAATCAAATCTGTATTATTGTCCATCTCACAAAAAGGCTACCTGATAATTTATGATAATAAAAGCTCACCTATTTAGAAGAAATCAACAACTTTTATTTTTCAACAGCCTTGTTCTTAGCAAGCATACTTCACAATCAATATTTAAAGAAAGTGAACAAAAACGGTTTTTAAAAACATTTTTACTCATTTTCTTAGCTCACAGTTAACTTAGGTTTACTTTTAAATACTAAATCTAATCTTATTGTCAATATCTGCAAATGTGACATTTTAATTTTATTTTTATTTTAAAGATTGAGCATTTTTATTAAACTGTTACTAAATGTAGTTAAGACTACAAAAGTGTGTTATATCCCTATATATGTCTTACAGATATGCAAGTCTCTATTTCTGCTGTGCCATTGAAGATCAGGATAATGAGTTAATAACCTTGGAAATAATTCATCGTTATGTAGAATTACTTGATAAATATTTTGGAAGTGTAAGTTATTTCTTGAATTTTTTTTCTAGCTTTTGAAAGTCTCAGAGGTAGTTTCATTAGTTCTCAGTGGAAAAAGTATCTGTCTCTTACACTTGAATAAAGCCCATCAATAAAATAATTTTCCATAAAACAGCATAAAAAGTAGTGATTACCTGGTGGGAGAGGAAGAAATAGGAAAAAATACTGTTCTGAATTCTTCAGGGAAATCTCTGTTGTAGGGATGAGATATTTTTCTATATTTTCATGGCAGAAAATTGAAATTTTGGGATTTAAAAATATGCAGTGTGTAAGTTGAAAAAAATAGCTGGTTTACAAAATGTCATAATGAGTATGATCAGTTACAAAACACAAATTTACCAATTTACTGGAAGTAGCTCCCTCCAAATCTCCAATGCTTTACCCTAGGGTACTCTGTGTATTCAAAGAGATTATGGCAAATCTGTTACAGACTGGTGTCTTGCTTTGTAACTATTATTTAATTTTTTTAAAATCGCACAGCCATGGAGCTTGCGAGCAGAATAATAAATGAATGTTTTTTATTATGAATGCTTTTCATTATGTCTTGTGGCTAAAGAAGATTGTCAGGGTTTATACAACAATTAATAAACGACATTTTTTTGTAAAAAGGACTAGTTCATAGTTAATCTACATGTTATCTTTAAAATACTACTTTACTCATATATTCATAATTGCGATACGTCATGATATGGCCCGCAATGCGAGCAAGTTTGACACCCCAATGTAGACTGTAGGCTACCTTGCAGATGCTGATCAGATTAACATCTTGCAGATGCTGATTAGATTAATAGTCAAATTATAAATGCAATACAGGTAGTCCTTGACTTATAACAGTTCATTTAGTGACCATTCAAAGTTACAACTTCACTGAAAAAAGTGACATGACCATTTACGACCATTGCAACATCTCCATGGTCACTTGATCAAAATTCAGATGCTTGGCAACTGGTTCATATTTATGACAATTGCTGTTTCCCAGGATCATGTGATCCCCTTTTATGATCTGACAAGCAAAGTCAATGAGGAAACCAGTTTCACTGAACAACTGTGTTACTTAATTTAACCAAGTGCAGTGATTCACTTAACAGTCGTAAAATGGGGCAAAACTCATTTAATAAATGTTTCACTTAACAGAAATTTTGGGCTCAATTGTGTTTGTAGGTTGAGGATTACCTGTATTACTATTAAGATAACATCAGTAAATACCAAATAGATGTAATCAATAAATCAATAAACTAATGAATTAATAATGAATAAATCACTAATCTATGAGTCATAAATAAGCTAATTCAGGGATTGAAGGCATAAGGAGAAAATACTTTGGCTAGTTTGCAAAATACCAACAGTGTTGCAGGGGTGATCATCATCCATACTTTGGAAGAGAAGCACTCCATAGATCATTGCAGCAAAGTCCTGTTTGGGCATTGCATCTTTCTTTTTTAATGTTTTCTAGGTCTGTGAACTTGATATCATCTTTAATTTTGAGAAGGCTTATTTTATTTTGGATGAATTCCTCTTGGGAGGAGAAGTTCAAGAGACCTCCAAGAAAAATGTTCTTAAAGCCATTGAACAGGCAGATCTATTACAAGAGGTATACAATTTTTGTTTCTTTCTTAAAGCACACCAGCATGCTGGGCTGATACATATTATTTTGTTCCATTTCTTCCAAGTTGAAGAAAAGTTTTCATCACTTTTACCACGTAATGCTTTTTTATATATTTCACGTTGCTACACAATTATATTCATATGATCTAGCCACTTCTCTATTCAATTTACATTTTGCCTTTTTAATTAATTAATTGAATGACTGAATGATTAACTGACAAGTCAGGAGAGTGTGCAGAGAAGATGGAAGGAGAATTTGAGGAACTGATGAATGAGGAAAATGAGAGGGAAAGAGGTGAATATTGTAGAGCAGGAAGTAGCAAAGATTAGAAAGGATGACGTGAGGAAGGCTCTGAGGAGAATGAAGAGTGGAAAGGCTGTTGGCCCAGATGACATACCTGTGGAGGTGTGGAAGTGTCTAGGACAGACAGCAGTGGAGTTTCTATCTAGTTTGTTCAACAGGATTTTAGAGAGAGAGAGAATGCCTGAGGAATGCCGATCTTTAAGAACAAAGGTAATGTGCAGAGTTGTAGCATCTACACAGGTATAAAGTTGATGAGCCACACAATGAAGCTGTGAGAAAGAGTAGTAGAAGCTAGGCTAAGAAAGACTTAGAGACTGTAGCAGTGAGGAAAAGACAAGAGGCAGAGATGGAGATAGCAGAGATGAGGCTGTTGAGGTTCTCTTGAGGAGTGATCAGGATGGACAGGATTAGGAATGAGCACATCAAAGGGACAGGCTGTTTTGGGGACAAGGTCAGAGAGACCAGATTGAGATGGTTTGGACATGTGCAGAGGAGGGAGAGTGGTTATATTGGTAGAAGGATGTTGGAGATGGAACTGCCAGGCAAGAGGTCAAGAGGAAAGCCAAAGAGGAGATATATGGATGTGCTAAAGGAGGACATGAAATTAATTAGGGCGAGAGTGGAGGATGCCGAGGAATAGTTAGGTGGAAAAAGATGATTCACTGTGGCGACCCCTAACGGGAACAGCCGAAAGAAGAATTAACTGAATGATTGAATAGTTTTGTCATACTTGTATGTCTCTTTACTTTTTTCATTGTTGAAATCCAAAAATTAGATTTTTAAAAAACACTTGTCATTGCTATTAAGTGTTTTTTTAAAAGTCATTTTGCTATAGTTAATGTAATTTGATGAGTAGTAAGTCTTTATCAAATAGTTTTAATACTAGTTTTAGAACTAGATTAAGGATTGCAACTATATCTGATCTGCTAATGATTCCGTAACTTCTATTTTCTCTGGCCTGTAGTACCTAAAACCCCTTGCCCTAAAGTGATTTAAAATTTGAGCTTGGATTACTGTAGTAGCTGAAATATATTTCTTTATTTCTTACTAATTTAGGAAATGTGTTTCCTGTTTATCCAAGTTTGGTGACAGGGCAGTAAATAATGGCTTTCTCATCATTCCTTCATACCTGTACTCTTTAAATTACAATAACATTTATATTAACATATTGTGATAAAATAGGAGTTTTGAATATAGCTCTGTCATGTATGTTGCTTTAGGGAAATTGTGCTTGGCTTGCTATGTAAATAGTGTTTCTATTCTATTTCTGTTTGATCTGGGGTTTTTTGCCAGCATTATGTGGGATATGTTAACAGTTTTATTTATTTTATTCTGATCCCTCATATTCTGTTCCTGTATTTATCAGTTGAAATTCTTAATAGTTGTATTTGCTGATAAAATATAGCTTTCTTGGAAATTGCCCATCTAGAAGGAGCTGATTATTTGAAAGCTTTACTTATTTAAAATATTTAGACATTAATGACAAAGTGAAGTTTTCCATGTGTAAGTTATTAACATAGTGACCTATCACATATATTGGCAGGAAAAAAGACAGAAAAATTGCTTATTTATCTGCTTCAGGGAAGCAGATCTTCATTGAATTCTGCCAAAATACAGAAATCTCCCTAGACTGCTTTTCTTTCCTTGGGAATAGATAGATAAGTTCCCATGGAGCTTGGAAATGGAGGATCTCATGGCTGTGCAATGGTTCAAGGCTAATTCCCCACTTGAGTCTTCTTCCCTGACTGCCTAGGCATTTCCCAACAATTTGCTCATCTCATATTTTTCATTAATGCTGTACAATCTTCCCTCTTAAGAAAGATTACTTGTTTTTTGACACTATTTGATTGGCTTCATTGCTCATCACTTAATTACAGGGATGAAACTTAAATGCTCATCAGTGAAGTATAAGCATAAATTAAGGACAACATTTTTCTTATTTGGGCATCATCATCATTAGTAATATAGTGAAATTAATTTTAAAATGTTCTTAATTTCAAAATCATATTAAACAAGTTTTTATCATCCCTAATAAGAACTTGTTTAATATGATTTTGAAATTAAGAATATTTTTACTACAACTTTATTTTGTTAAATTGATATATCATTGGTTAGATTTTTTTGCCAGATCTGTAGGTAGACAATTATCCACTTGCAGAAGCAGAAATTTTTTATAATGCCATGTTTACCCACAAGGTAAAATTATGTTCAAATGTAGGAACAAGTAACTCTTAACTTGCTTAGTTAGTCCTACAAGACTGATACTCTGATACAGCTGAGGAAAGAAGTACAAGCAATAAACACAGTCATTCTAAGTGTTAGAATACGCATTTTATACACATTTATATACACATTTTAGACTGTTACCACTATTCAGGTCACTAGTGATACAGGTTGCAAAACCCAAATCAAATAAAAGTATATTTGATTCTTTTAGTCCAAGTCCTATATATAATTAAGTACTTAAACAAATGGAGGAAACTCAGTACTGTGTTATATTATTATATCTAATGTAATAATGTTACATCTAATGTCACTAGATTGGGCCATACAAAATTGTGACTTTATCACTCTCCCATACTAATTATTCTAGTTACAGAAAACTAACAGAATAATTGTAAAACCAGGCAACAGAAGAAATATCTGTATAGAGGTTGAGTTGCACTTGTGTATGTTGTCATAGTTTTTCTCATTTATCTTATTTCTATCACTCGGATAGCTACATACAATTGATATAGTAGTGATATAAAAATAAATCTTAGGGATGTAAACATGTTGCTTCATTAATATATATGCTGAATGTCTGTTTAAAGTCAATTAATTGAGCATGCTGATAGTACTGATTTTTAGAGAAGTTGTACATCACTGAACTTCATAATGCAGGAAAATCTTTATGTAGAAAAGCTAGCTGTTTCTTTCTATTACTTACTTTGTTTTACACTGCAGTTTTTTAAAGTAAATTTAGTACAGTGCTGATAGACATTTATACAGTATTTGATAAATAATTGGAGCAGAATCTGCATTTGAGTACAGAAACAGTTTAAAGAGGATCTTAAAAGAAGCTTGTGGAAAAATACTGAACTTTTTATTTTCTTGCAGCTTCATTGGGTGGGTGGGTCCTCCCCTCCCCCCCCCTTGGAACTGTACTTTCTATGTTTCTGGATTCATTGCAGGTAGTTCCCAACATATCACAATGATTGGGGCTGGAATTTTGGTTGGTAAGAGATGTAGTCATTAAACAAATCATCATGTGAATGGACCTGATTTTACAACCACTTTTACTGTGGTCATTAAACCACAGTTGTTAAGCAAATCACATGATTATTAAGTGAAACATGTGGTCATTAAGCAAATCCAGCTTCTTGAGTTGACTTTTATGTTGGAAGCCAGCTGTGAAGGCCACAAATTGCAATCACATAACACTGTAGCCATCATAAATGTGAGCCAAT
Source organism: Myanophis thanlyinensis (assembly GCA_017656035.1). NCBI lineage: Eukaryota > Metazoa > Chordata > Lepidosauria > Squamata > Homalopsidae > Myanophis > Myanophis thanlyinensis. The sequence goes on along the minus strand of JAEANM010000060.1, from coordinate 44,529 downwards.
TGCCAAGTGCCTGAATTTTGATCAGGTAATGGAGATAGTGTGGTCGTCATAAATTTAAGGAGGAGTTGTAAGTTGCTTTTCCCAAGACCATAATAACTACAAACCATCATCAAATAGTTGTATATCAAGGACTACCTCTATTAGGATTGCCTGAAAGGGAATAGGATTCAATCTTCTCTTACTTTAAAAAAAATCCTCTTACCTTTTTATATGTGTATAGGGTAGGCAATGATAAAAAAAAGATGTCCCTGCTACTGCTACATTTCGTATAGCTTATATAAGCAATTCTCTTACTGTTCTGAAAATCAGTACCCTAATTAGGAGTTTGGCAACCCTCTGGAAAAGTGAAGACTCTCACTACTTATCATATGGTAAAAGAGAGGTGTATCTGTAATACATTTATTTTTCTTCATATTTTCACTAGCTTTGTACTTGATAATACTCATGTAGAAAAACCTAAAGAGTATTAATATCCATAAATTTTCAATTGTGCTTAATTTTGTTTGTAGAGCCAGAATGAAGACTGGGGAGGTTTGTCTGAGGATATCTTATGATTAAGAACAATCTAAAGTCTTAGCGCTTTGGCCCCTACCTGTACAATTGGTAACTACCAAATTTACCTTTTGGTGGCATGGATTACATTAGTGCTTTGCAGAGGTTTGCACGTGTAAAAGAACCCTTGCCTGTTAAGCAAGAAGACAGAAAGTGACAAGTAATGGACTTATTTTTTCTCATATTTGCTTGACAGAATGGACATTTGCTTTGGGTATTCTATCTTTATTTTTCATACTAACAGCATCAATTTTGAATTGTGTGGTGCATGGTTTTGTTCTAGTGATGTTAATCATTTTTGTATGCTGAAAGGGTTTAAAAGATCCCCACATTAACCAATAAACAGATCTCTGGTCTGATAAAGTAGTTTAAATTATTTTCTGGATTACGGTATCTATCATGACTTGCAGCAGGAAAAAGATAAGTATGTTAAATATAATTTAGTGTGTAACTTACAACATGAGTGAATCACTGACAAATATTTGTCTTAAGGAAAAAAGAATTGTCCCAATTTATTTCAACATCTGAATTTCTTAAAATGTAATTGTGTAATTGCCACATTTAAATCCCATATTCCATAAAAAAATGTGCATGAAGAAAAATAATAATCTAAAAAAGATTTTAATGTATTTTATTTATTTTTAATGAATTTCTGTTTCTCTTAAATAATGTGGCTTAAATGCATTAATTAAAACTAACCATATTCAGTCCTGCATTTAAAATATTGATGAAGCAGAAATTATAACAGTCAAACAAGCATGTTTATAAATAGGCTTTTAAATTATAGAACTTTACAAAAATTCTCTTTAATCAACCATAATGGCTTAGATACAAGGCTGCATGCTAGAATGAATAGCATTCTTCAGGTAAAATTCTTAAGCTTCTGGAGTAGCTTTTCCAGTTGAAATAAAAATGTTGATAGCAAGTACTCTAAACATGTGACTCCATCAAAAACAATACATTGACATAATAGATTATGTACTGATATGCCTCATAAACATGCATGTTTAAATACAAATTTTACTAAACCTAAGTAATTTTAATTTTATAAGTATAATTTTAACTGATTTAATAAAAAAGTATTTTTCACAGAAATCACTGCCATTTTAAACATAATCAAACACATTTTGTTGTGGACTGATAGTATGTAAAATGGGAGTCTTAAATGTGATCAGCATGTTATATCGTGAAGTTTGCCTCAATATTATCAGCAGTGTTAGTCTCGTAGTGATACAATATTTCATCAAGATTCTGAGGTATAGGTTATATTTTAAAGTTATTTTACCAGATAAGGTTAAGGACAATTTTAACATTTAATTTTGTTAAAACATTATCTTGTATATTTATAAAATGGACAAAAAGATTCTCAGCTCTGTTCAGATCAAGAGAAATCCTCTGCATCCTAAATTTTTTTGCTTCTTTTTAATCTCCCATATTAAATTTCCAAGGACACATGTGTTGAACAATAAAGTCAATAAAATTTAAACAAAAATGGCACGAGCAATATAAGCAAGAGAAATGCCTCCCACTATTAATTCAACAAAGAATTTGAAGTAAGCATTGCAACCTATATTGACACAAGAATATTATTATGTTTTCTTTTTCTCACATTTTTCCAAGTATCAAGGCATATTTGTTAGGAATAGATGGAAGTATTTCAATTTCTTGTTGGATAAATGCCTGCATTTAAAATGTTGTGAAAGCAGCATGGCAGTAAGGTCAGAAAGAGCATTGGAAATCTTCTGGTAATATTAAAATCTTATTTTGAAATCATTGTTTTGCACACTCCTCATAATTACTTTACTTACATTTTATATTTTTCCAGTGAGTTAAGGATATTTATAATGGGTAATTTAACTTCTGTCTATGATAACTGAACTTAATATGTAGAATTATTTATTCTTATTAAGAAAATTTTAATTGATTTCATGAAATTACTTTATTAAAACTAGAACTACAGTAATCTGATCTAATTAGAAGTGTAGTATTGTAGACAACTATAATTATACAGTCATGGATCAGCATTAAAGTATAGAATTATTTGTTTGGTTAACAAAAAATAATAAAATAAGTAACAACACCTTTTTCACAACTATTTTATGCTTTTTCATATATGGCTTTTGTAACAATATAATTAAATAGGCTTTTTTAGTTTCCTTTTTTCTCAACATAGATATAAAAGTAAATACAAGTGTTCTAGAACAGCATGCTTGATGAAGTTAAGAATGTAAAACTCAATTCATGGTGATGCTAATTAAATATAAAACAAAGATATAGAAGTTTGTATGAGCAGGCCTTATATAGCAATAGCACTTAGATTTCTATACTGCTTCACAGTGCTTTACAACCCTATACAGTCACATTTCTATAGAAGACTTATTCATCTGGCCTAATTGACCATAGAATTAATTATTTTGGATACAGAATTCACTCCCATTATCTTGAGGGTTATAAAAACCATGCCTTTTCTATTGTTGTTTCTCAGTTGCTCCAAACAAGTTGATTTCCAGAATATGACCTGTAGAATTCAACTGTCTCTGAAAGTGTACTCTGACATTTTGACAGCCATTACATAATACTTGCTTAGATGCTTGATAGGTTCTTCAAATCTTATCCTACATTTGTAATGAAGGAGAAGTTATGAAATTAGTTTCTTCAGGTTTAAAATAAGAGCATTAACTCTGTTAGCTTGTCATATTTGTAGCTATTTGTATTCATTACATATAGTATGTAGAAATTTGAGGTATTTCATTAAGAATAAAACTGCATTTTTTTTACTGCTCAAATGTGGAGTTTTGCAATTTTCTGATTGAATGTGTTTTGCTGGTTTCCACTCATTGTTTCTACCCTTCAAGTTTCTTTTGACTCTTATTAATATTATCATCTATTTGTTATGTGTCTGACTGCTTCATCTACACATTTGATAAATATATGTTCTAATCCTTCATTCAAACACTTATATATGTGGAACAAATTGGGATAGACTGGAGCTTTGTAGTATGCTGCTTGATACTTGTTTCCATCTTAATGTGAAGTCATTAGTGTAATATTATTCAGATAGCTCTATATTTGTTTTATGTATCCTGCCTTTTTTTAAATAAATAACTCAAGATGGCAAACCTCAAATACTCCTCCCTCCTCCTATTTTCCCCTCAACAACTTTGTGGGGCGAGTAGGGCTGAGAATGACCAATGGTGGTATTGTTTATAATCATAGCATGTCCTGATCACATTTAATCTCTTTCTTATAATTCTCTACTAGAATCTCATGGAAGTCTTTGTTGAATAGATTTCTAAAGGCTGTGTCCGCTATGTTTCTGTGGCAATTGAATAGGTCACTCTTTAAAAAAAGAGAAAAAACTCAATACATTCATCAGGATGGTATAGCATGATTTATTCTAATTAAACTGGTACTAGCTCCTGCTTACAAACCAACTGCTGAATAAACTGTGTCTTACTTTTGCCCTGTACCGATCTCTACTTACCAGGTATCTTTTTGAAGATATTTAACCCTTCCCAATCCATAAGTTCCTTCAGGACACTCAGATTTAGTAGATCTGGTTCTGAAGAGATACTTTAATCATGTTAGCCAATTCCTTTAGTTGTCACTCCTTTTTTTATCTGACAATTGAAGCAAAGTAAGAATAGAGCAACTCTGTCCTCTCTGTGCCATAATCGGAATAGTATGCAAGTATTCTTGGAGCTGTCCTACAGATCCTTTGGCCTAGGGATTTCTGACCATGGGTTGCTCCCTAATAATTTAAGCTTTGTGCATGTATTAATTGCACTTCAATTTCTCTTCTTCATCCTTGGCTGCAGGATGTTTTCTTCCCTGTGTCCCTTTAATGTTGAAGACAGGTGCAGGTTGTTAGAGATGAGTCTGTTGTCTGCATCTTAAACTGAAGTGCAAATGGTTCCTCTATTCTGCAATATTTTTTTTCTGGAAAACCATTCATACTCCCACAGCATTAGAAGAGTGTTCATTCCAAAATGTAGAGCTAAAAGTCTATGCAGATTCTCTGTCATCCAAATCATGGTTGTCCCAACAGTGCTTTTTCAGGAGACAACTGGATTTTTGAAAAAAAAGTCAGAATAATTGAAGAATTCCATCAGAATAAAATTTGAAATGTTTGAGTATTCTGATCATAAGAACAATGGAAATTCAAGACAAGTCTGTTGTTCTCATTGTTGCTTTGATTCAAGCACTGGTGGGTGGGGAGCTTTTTATTGTGATCCCATTTTTCAAAACGGTCAATAGGGCAATTTTTAATTATGATATATTTTAAAATTTCATAGCTACTAAGTAAAAGCAGCAAATGACTTAGTTATAGAAAAAACTCTTAGTGTGTTGTCATAAGAGAGTTTCAGATGGTTAATAACTTTCTCAGGAATACCTATAAGCCAACTTGTAATCATCTTTTTAGTTTTAAAAGTCTTGACACTTAAGGAATGTCTCAAAAGCTTATTTCTTTTCATTCTATCTTTTCTTGGAAATTCCTACACATCTGTTTTGTAAGTCCAAAAATAAGAAAACCAATCCAAATTACTTTTCTGAGATGGAATCTATACATCCAGTAAATCACCATTTTGAATTATTATTTGTGTATCCCTTTAGCTATTAAAACATCAGTTGGTTTCTTTTGTAAATTCTGTATAAATCTTTGTCAATATTGTATGTATGTATGTATGTATGTATGTATGTATGTATGTATGTATGTATGTATGTATGTATGTATGTATCGGTATGTATGTGCCACCTATCTCGTTAGATCATTCTTGTATCCTGTCATTTTTAAACCCATATCCAAACATCCTGATTCTCAGTTGCATCCTCTTCTATCTCTTTCGAATCTGTTTTATACTATTGGACAATCTAAAAAGAAAATTCTGCATATATAGTTGCCAAATATCCTTGCATTCCTCCAGAGTTAAAATACTCTCTCTGTTCTGTTAATAGAAGGTCTTCTCCTTTAATTATAACCTTTTTAGTTGCCTCTAGTAACTAACCTTCAAGTCTTATTTTTTCATGCTTTTCCCCAAGCCACAAAATTTTTCCAGGGAAAGATTTCTTGCACTTAAAATTCAAAGTCTTCATGCATTTTTAATAGGTTTTTAAGCAAACAGCAGGAATATTCTTGTAATTATTTCATAATCTTATTTCCATTTAACATGGACCCTAAGTCCATTTAAAACCTTTCCAAAATTAGCATTCTAATTATGTTTTTGCTACTTACTTTCAAATTACAAAGTTTTAAGTTCTTAAATTTATATGAATCTTCTATGTCTGAGGATTGAAGGAAGAATACCTAGTGTAATAAAACTTGTCCTTTTAATATCCATAAAACAATTTTCAAACCAGTTCCATTGAAAGTGATTAAAAAATGTATTGGGTGAACCCAGTATCTCTTGAAGTCTCTGAACCATGGCTTGGGCAAGATTGACTCTCCTGACTCCCAGAGCTCTAAAACCTACTGGAGACTAATGTTTTACAGTTTTGTTCAGTGGTGGGATTCAAATAATTTAACAACAGGTTGTCTGTCCTAATGACCGGCATGGTAGGGTGGGCGTGGCCAGGGGGCGTGACAGCACTCTACTGCAGCACTCTGCCAGTCAAAATAGGGTTTGGGGGTTAATTACAAAATGTGGGTTTTGCTTTATGACATGCAGATCCAGCAAGCAAGAGGCACAGCAAATACTTTTGTTTGGTTATGAAGTATCCCCAAAGTCAGATGTACACTAAATGTAGACTGACTTTTAGCTACACATCTTCCTAGCAAACAGCAAATTTTGAAACTTAAGGTACAGAGGATTCATTTTAGGATGAGTAACCACAATTTGTATATTGGAGATTCCTAAAGGAATTCTGGGAAATACTGTATTTTAAAGAACATTTGAGGGAGGAGTACAGAGTAGCCCTTCTCTTCCTGAGGCTATAGAGACCTGGCACCAATCAAAACACTGTTTGTGAAGCAACTGATCAACACTGACAGGGTAAGCCACTAGTATATGAAAATAAGAGCAAACTCTAATCCCTTCTAGTGCTGATGATATCATCTTGTTTGCTAATGAAACATCTGCAAGAAAACCAAGCTCAGAGAGCACCAAGGACCCCACAGTTCAATCCTGAGCTACAGATATTCTCCTCTATCGATAAACACTTTTTGGTTAGAGGGATTCAGAGTCTGCCTTATATGGGATGGCTCCCAGTGGACTTCATTCTAAATTTTGATATAATTTCTGAAAATAAGGAATGTAGAATTATAATGGCTGAATATTTGATCCTTCATACATCAAAAAAAGTACAAAGCTAAGAGATAAAATGATTTGAAAAAGAAAATGCTCAGGAAAGAAAGAATGAAAATGTAAGAAAGAAAGAGGAAAAGAAGGAAAATTGAAAAAGAATGACTTCCAACTTTCTTTGGTACAGATACAGTATAAGTACAAAATATATCAAATGCTTACTCTAAGATTAACATTTGTCTACTTTATTTCCACAATCCCATATCTAATCATCAAAGCCCAGATCAACTTTTAATTTCAGTTTCTCACAAAAAGTCCAGTAATGGTTCATATTGCTTTAATCACTAAATTAAGGAAACCACAACTGATTTATTTAATTGCACCAAACTCAATAAAGCAGGAACGGACAATCCTAAACTCTAGTGTACACCCTTGCGTCTCAACTTTGGCAACTTTAAGGTGCATGGACTTCAATTCCCAGAATTCCCAAGGCAGCATGAGGTTCGCCCACCTTAAACTTGCCAAGACTGAAAAGCACTGATCTACTGATAGGGATTTTTCATTCCTCTTTTACTGGTTCGTTCTTATGAGCAATTAGAATGTAAAATTCTCACTTCCAGTCCACCTTAGAACAATGATAATGCAAAATCCTCACTTCCACCCCATTCCAGAACCACCACAATGCAAAATCCTCAGATTGAACTTTTTTTTAAATAGTAGTTGCATGGACTTCTTTTGTTGCCTTGCATCAGGAGAATGGAGCTGGAAAGCAGGTTAGTAAGGGACTTGTGGTTGCTCTGAGGATTTTGTATTATGATGGCTCTGTAATGGGATGGAAGTGTGGATTTTGCATTATCATTGTTCTGGAATGGAGTGGAAGTGTGCATGCCAGAGAATGGAGCTGGAAAGCAGTTAGTGAAGGAATTGTGGTTGCTACAGGATTTTGAAGGAAGGCCGTTCAGGGTAAAAATGTGTGAGGGGTCAGCCTCCCAGCTGATTGGCGCTGGAGTTCATTCCCAGCTGATCAGCACTGCCAGTTCATTTCCAGCTGATCAGTGCTGCCGGTTTATTCCCAGCTGATCAGTGCTGCTGGTCCATTCCCAGACTTCCAGCTGATCAGCGCTGCCGGTTCATTCCCAGCCTACCAGATGATCAGTGCTGCCTGTTCATTTCAAGGCTCCCAGCTGATTAGTATGGCCGGTCCATTCACCACCTTCCAGCTGATCAGCACAGCTCCCAGTCAAACCCCTGCAGCCTCCCCACCCTGAATGACATTGGCAATTCTGGGTGGGGCCAGCCAGTGGTGGGCTCAACCAGTTCGCTGAACTACACAAAAATCCGGTTCGCTTGAATTGGCTGAATCCCACCACTGTTCTTGTTGCAGAAAAAATTCTGGGCATCCTAAATTATCTCCTTAATCCAAAAGGGAATTTAGAAGGAATTTGCTCCTTTTTCCACTGTGGTCATGGGCTATGCTCTTGCAGATTTGTCTTCAGTTCACCATGCCCCTTGGAATATTTTCAAATGGTAGCTTCCCTTGTTCTGACTACAGATTCTAAAAAAAACCTTTAGTTTCAAATCCTGTTTTTGTTTATATATTTTATATAAATTGTGTGTGTATTTGTGTGTGTACATACACATAACCTTTATTTTAATAAATAATGCAAGGTGGTAAACATACCTAATGCTCCTTCTTCTTTTCCCCACAATAGCGACCCTCTGAGAGAAAATGACTGGCCCAAGCCAACTTTCATGTCAAAAATGGGATTAGAACTCACAGTCTCCTGGTTTGTAGGTAGAAAGATGCTAAAACTTGAATTTGATTTTTATCAGTTAAAGTTGAGAATTGTTCGATTTTGACTGCACAAGATGCAGATAATTTATTTTCACTTCAGAACCTTTCCATTTCCTATAACTTTTAATATTTTCATAAAACAAATAAAGAATAAGTACATTAACCACCAAATGGTGTTTTAACTACTTTTAGTTAACAACCTGAGCATCCATGAAGTGAAAATCCATATTAAGGTGATGTAGTATATTAGGCCAACCAGGTAAACGAGAAAAAATTGTATTCCTGCTATACTAATTTATAGCATTGAAAGAATGTGGATAAGATTGCACATATGCAAATTAGGCTGATGGAGAATATTTAATTTTATGAGTTTGGATATATTAATCACAATGTGCTGGGGAAGGACAAAGATAATTGAACATGTTCATATAATGTGTAGGAAAATTTACTTTTACAATTTGCCAAGTTAGCATGGAAATTTATAAAATGTTCGCCATTGAATAAATTTAATCTTAGGGTATCTATTTTAGGAATATTTTTCATTTCATTATTTTCAGGGAAAGCTATATTTCTGAGATAGACTTATAGAAATATTCATAGTTACCATTATGTATTTATTATGCTTGAAAGCCTGCACATTCTTATATGCAGAATAAATATAATCTCTATAGTTGTTTATAGAACTAGTTTTATGGTTCTAGGTATATTATTTTTGCTCTTAAGATAAGCACGAAAAAATGTGGGAAATTAATGATGCCACTTCTCTATCCCTGGGTAGTTGGATTAACAGCTAGCTGGCCTGGAATGTTAATACAGGTAGTTTTAAAACAGCTTAAAAATAATGAGTTTATTGTTATGATTGCAGCCCTTAAAGATATGATTTATAATTGCACCATTGAAGAAAAATAAAATTTGGACATAAATTAATTGTAGTTTACATTGCCATAAAATTCAGTAATTATACAATTGAATATTTTTTGATACAACATCCAAAACATCTTTCAAATAGCTTGTTCAAAGTGCAAATTGCATATGCATTCTATTTTCTGTAATTAAATTTTGCTGTGCAAAAGGTGATGGATGTCTGGCAGTAACAGTGTACACATCAATCATTACAAACTTAGTTTAAAGCAAACCACTCAGGATATTAAATATAGTTTGTTAAATCATCCAGTACAATAAAATATAGTTTGTTAAACCTCTAACATTATTATTACATAATTGTAAAAGATCAGAATAGAGAAAAATGGAAGTAATATAAATCCATTTGTTATATGCATGCTAATTTCTGTACTGTTTATAAAAAATATACATTTCTTTTATAGCCACGTCATGAATACTTTAATGTCCCAGTATACTAAATGACTTCATTCATCATGCACACAGAGAGGCGCTAGAACTGGTTTTCTCATGGCAGAACGCTTTTCCTCAGCTTGGTGAATCCAATCATCTTGAACAAACTAGTGTATATCACAGTTGTGTGTTTTGTTTTTGCTGTTTGTATTTTTCCTTGTCCTTCCATTTGCAATGTTTGTTTTTCTTCATATGTTTTGTCAGCATGCTGTAATGTTTATGTTAAAATATTTAAATCTATCTCACTAGCAGTTGACATAGCATGTAAAACTTTAGCTTGAAATACTTTGCTTAACCTTACTTTATCATTTAAATATTCAAACCTATGGTACAATATTCTGTCAAAATGTATATAAATCTAATTTATGCAACTACCACATAGTAATCCACTGGTGTTAACTTATAAACTTTATTCCCTCTAAACAAAATGTTTTCTAAATAGCGCCTTCTAAACTTATCATGAAAAACAATCCTGAAGGCCACAAATTGCAATACATGTATATTTGCTTCACTGCTAAATAAGTTTAAAAAATAAGTACATACATATATAATCTTGCATTCTCTAAAGTGTGCATAAGGTATTCCTTCTGCATGCAGTCTTTCATTAATTTCAATATTTTAGAGTAGATTTATATGGATATCTTCAGTACTTATATGGAGCTGATCCAAATGTTACAATAGCAATAAAAATGTTCATAAATATAGAGAAGCAACTACCAAAGTATATGACTAAAAACCCTCCTATTTTATTCTAAAACAAAAAGTCATAATAAAAAGAGAGACATGACTGTTGTTACAAAGTTAGACTTTCAAAATAGCAGTTAAAAAAGAAAATAGCATCGTTTCTGCAGTATAATTATAGATACAGCATACTAGAGAGTCGGGATTAATGTTACTTCCCATTACATCTGGGAAGCATGCAAGAAGCATTTGTTTTGCAGATATCTCTCTCCCTCTCTAAAAGTACATGGTAAATTTTGCTTTGCATTCTTTTAATGTCTGGCTCTTCAAACTGCTATAAATGGACTGCTGATGGTGGTGTAGTATTGTTACACCTTTATGTAGCTGCATGCTTGTAAATTACTGTGAATTTTTTTGGGCATGACTGTAATAAACTATTGCATGCACTTCTCATGTGACTGGCTTTATTCCCCTCCATTTCTTTGTTATGAAATAATTCATTTTTGTGGAATTTATCTTCTGATTTGCCAACATAAAAAAGTAGCTATTTTTAAAAAGTTGCACATTCCCAAATAGCTATTATTTTATATCCCTTGAATGGTACAGCTACTTTCCCCAAGTAATATTTGAGATTCAGACTTGTTGAGGCTATGTTGTATCATTGCTCACAGTACATTATTAAAAGTGTAAAACACAATTTTTAAAAATGCTACTATGATCCAAAAATGCATACAATAATAAGGGTATGCAGGTTCTTATTAGATAAAAATAGCGTATCATATTATGCTGGTCTATGACGGTAATAAAAATTCAATTTGGTTTACACTTCACCAATCACTATTAATGCAGGTGAAATCCAGCTGTATTTCATTTATTGGATTACAGCTCTAACTTTCATTAGAAATTGCCAGAATCAAGTGGCAACCTTCTTGAAAGGGAACCATTGTGGGAATCCATCTGTCCTCTAAGCCAATCTTGTTTTGAAGTTTGCATAATGAATGGGTGCATTCCCTGGTAAATCTGCTGAATGATGAATCTTCAGAATGATGAATCTAATAAAAACACAAAATTATGATAAAATCCAATCCTCTGTATCAAATGTATGTGTCAGCATAGAATAATATCTAAATAGAGCACTTGCTGCTAGTTACAAAATTCAGAGGTGTTACAATAGTGCCTTTTGGGAATTCAGAATTTTAATTATTTATATCCCGCCTTTACTATTTTTTAAATAATTCAAGGTGGCAAACTTATCCAACACACCTCCACTTCATATTTTCCCCATAACAACTGTGAGGTGAGTTGGACTAAAAGAGAGTGACTGACTCAAAGTCACCCTGCTGGCTTTCATGGCTAAGGCAGGACTTGCACTCATGGTGTTCCTAGCCTGGTGTCTTAACCACTAGACCAAACGGGTCTTATGTTCTTGCATACTTGTTGCATTTATATGGAAATATTGCTAAAATTCTGATTTTCTTTCTTTTTGGCTTTATCTTTTTTAGGATGCTAAAGTAAGTGTTTTTATACAAAAATTACTGGCTGTGCTTTGATATTGGTATATTGATTGGTATATTATAAGGAAAATATAACTTGCTTTAACATTTTATTTGAAATTGAACATTTAAAATAGTCATTAAATTTTAATTGGCCTTTACAATTATTCTCTAAAGATTTTATCCATATTTGTTAAATATCTACAATTTTTATCTCAAATACTGTTACTTTGGTTGAATTCTTTAAACAGATCAAACATTCACACTTATCAAAGTGGCTAGTGCCTGTGGGAGTTGTTCAACTTTATGTAGGTTGCCTTCTCTCCTTTATGGTTTGCCAAAGCATTTCACATAATAGAAATTTTCCAGTCTACTCAGTTGACTAAAAAAAGGAGGGAAGAATTGCAGGAATTGGGAAGTGTGTCAAATACAGTTTATTTAAAAAAGGTGAGATGTAACTTCCTGAAATTCATTTACTTCTTAATATGATATACCTAGCTTGGCAGAAACAAAAAAAAAATCTGTTAATTCTCTTTTTCCCCCACAGGAAGCAGAGACCCCCCGTAGTGTTCTTGAAGAGATTGGACTGACATAAACATTTTCTGGTGTTTACAGTGTCCCATATAAGTGTAAATCTTCACTGCCTCCATGTAATGTTAGTTAATGGTGTTATGATGCTATTTGTCAGTATTATTGTTCTGCTAAGCTACTTATTCAGGTCTATGAGAAAATATCTATTTATTATAAAGTTTAAAAAGGGAGCAAAGTTTTTAAAACTTTTAAAATTGGGGAAGGGGATTTTACAGCAATTTAAGCCACATTAGTTTTAAAATATTCAGTCATAGATGACAATTTCAGTAATTATTTTTTGTGAATTACTTTGCCAAAACATAATGTATCCAATGCAGTAGTTTGTGTTATATGCTGAAAACTATTATATGTGGTAATGTGAAATGTGCTAACAAAGGAACTTGGCTTTGTATAGCCAAAGACTTATTAAGTCATTTTAAGTTGTCACAGAAGATTAAGCAAGTATTTACAGCTGTTTTATTTATACCAAAGAATTATATCAAGATCTCCAAGTCAAACTATTGTAAGCTGTCATGGCAGATTCATTTTTAAAAATTTAGTTATAAACATTGTAAAAATTCCTTGGAATGAAATTCTAACTTGAATTAATATTTTGCAAAGGGAATGTAAATTGAAGTTATATAAAGTGTGTTAGTTTTTAGAAGTGTAAGTACTGAAATAGTTTTTCCAAAAGGATTTGGATATTGAAACACACTTAACAAAAATTGTTAGAAAATATCTACTTGTTACCAGCCTGCTGTGTTTGAAGTCAATCTGAACAGCTATATTACTAATTATAGCTGCCCATTAATATTATTCCACCTTAGATTCTAGATTTAATCATAGTATATTGTGAATACAGCAGAAAAGCAAACCTTACACCATGCCTTTGCTCAAACTTTTACTGCCATGGTATGCATATGCACATTTTTATGGTGTAGTACATATAAAAAAAAATAGGACTTCTAAATATGCGTAGGATCAGACTGCACGGATATTACAAAGGCATATTTTGTTTATCCTCATGTGCATTTTGCTAAATATCCTGTAATATGTTTGAAGCAAACTTCATTCAGAGCATTTTATTTCTGGAAGTAGGTTGCTGTGTGTGTGTGTGTGTGTGTACACTTTCTCATACGTAGTCCTCTTGAAAAATGTAACGAATAAATTGTTTCCAGTGGGTCAATTTGCTATAATTGATATTCTCAAATATTGTAAAGCATTAATATAATGCTACATCAGAAAGATTATTATACTGAGTCCAATAGAAGTATTATGGAATTAGTAAAGATTACATGAAATACATACACTGGAGTCCTATGTTTAACTTAATGGGAACTGGAAAAATGAAGTTCACATGGCATTAGAATGGTCCATTTGCTATGTGTGAGGTTGAAATCGGATGGAATTACTTGATATTTTAAAATGTCAAAAACAATTTTTGTGCATTAAAACAATGTTTTAAGTCTGTACTGTTGCCTTATGTGTTTGTTTAAAAAAGTGTTGTGATGTAAAATAAACTGTAGTATCACACTGGTTTAGTTGTAATAAATGTCCATTTTTACTCCATTACTGTGCCTGTGTATTCAAAAACTTACGGAATGTTTGTGTAAGCAGACTACTTTACTAAATAGCCCAAGATAACAATATTGCCTTCTTTTAAAGGTAAATTATTAAAACATGTAAATCATTGTAGCAATGAGTTAACAGCCCATTTCTTTACATATTGGGAAATAAAACAGTATTAAACTTATTGATACCAGTTTCTGAAAACTGAAATACAAACTTGCCAACTGAGACCCATGGTAGTCTATGGTAGCCAAACATGACTTTTATAGCATCTTTTGAAATTTTATTATAAACTTTTGTGAACTACATGTCACTTCATGAGATAATACAGGTCACTTCATGAGATAATACAGCAGCTTAACTGATAAATGATTTAAATGCAGAGGAATGAGGCAATGAAGAAAAAAGTAGGTGCAAATTGTAAAGTCTATGTCTGTTAAGGCTTTTAATACCATGTTCTGATTTTCTAATTTTGTAGTCCTATGATAAACTGAAGTATGCTTATTTAGAAAAAAATGTTGCAATATATGATATTGTAGTTGCTTTGTAAGCAGTAGTTTTACTATAGGTGGAGTTACTAAATCTGAGGCAAATTGCATATCTGCTTCCTTAACAAGGAATTTGACATTTTGGGGATTTGGTTATTCATAAAGTCTTTTGTAAAGTTTAAAAAAATCTAGTTTTTTTGAAGGAGTGCTTCAGAAATGATTTGAGAAGCATGCTGCAAACACTGCACAGCCTTATTAAAATTAAAATTCTTAAGTGAAGATATCCACTGTAATTCACAAGTATGCAAAAAAATACAATAGGACAAGGAACTTGAATAGCATGCCAAACTAGGAAAAATTCCAATACTGGAAGCTATGCATGGTAGATGCTCTTATAGATGCATATTTATATTACCTTTATTCAGATGGCAACACCAAGCTGACCTTGACTAATTTCAAAATAGCTGAATAAAAATGGATGAGAAATCAGCAGGAAATCCCCAGGCTGGATATAAATGGAGCTCAATTTCAGTTTAGTTAATATATTGAAAGGGGTGTTTTAAATGACACATTATATGCACAAGTTCTTGACTTCTAAATTAATCATTTTATGCAATGGTGTCAGAAAAGAAAACTTTTCACAAATTTAATACTCCACAGCAGTCTGACAATCCCCATGGTCAGCACAATCAGATATACTATATTTGGAATGCAGCAGGATGGAAAAGGCATGCTAATACTGGGTGCTGGTGATTCTAGCAAAGTACGGTTTTTCTTAAGAGAGAAGGTGGTGAGGTGGGTTTTTTTTGGGGGGGGGTAGGATGGAGACTGCTGAATGGAAATTAATCAAAATGTAACTTTGGACAAATGTGAAAATATAGACGACTTATTTAATGTACTTATTTATAAACAGTATAAAGCAAAGATTTTTGTTACTTCAGTGGTGTAACTTACAATACAAATACTTATTTTAGCTAAAGAATTAAAAAAAAAGAACATCCACTTTCCACAACAGGTTAATTAAACAAGTCCCAGGGAATGTGTTTCTTTTTTTCCTTATAATTTATTGCAAAACTTTTAAGATATGGTAGTGCATAACAACTTTATTTTAGGGCACAACAATGTACAACTGATCTAATAGAACTATAGGTTAATATTTTTCAAAACACATCCAAGTCTTAACAGTAATTATCCAGTAAGTTCAGCTATTTCTTCCTTTGCTACTAGATGTCTTTCTGCCTCTATTTCTTATAGGAGATGGACTTCTGCTACGACTACATGTCAGGCTCCTGTCGCGATTCCGTCTTTTCTTTTTACTGTGTGACTGTTGCCTTCCACGACTGCCCAATTTCTCAGAAACATGACTTTTCTTATGCTTATGATGAGATTTTTTTCTTTCAGAGTCTCCATTTCTTTTACTGTATGAATAATCAGGACTTTGACTGTTCCTTCTTCTTGATCTGCTATAATGTTCTTCATAGTATCCCAATCTATTTCTCCTTTCAGAGTTTTTACTTGCCTCTTTAGCCCAATCAGTGGAAATGTGAATATCTCTATTGGCTTCCCAGAATTCATTATTTGGATTTTTGAATACGTGAAGAAAGTTACAGTGCTTCCCTCTTGGACACTTTTGCCTTTCAAACAAACCTGAAAAATAGTTTATTTTAATAGTTATAGAATTGGAAATCAAGATTATGTTTCCATTCAGTATACAGTTTGTGATTTATCTTTGTCTGCAAAATATTATAGGTATCTTAAAAAGGCTCTGTGCATAGTTTCCCACCCATATAATCAACCAATGAACAGAAATATTTAGGGAAAGCTGTTTTCAAAAAATTTAGCTTTTTCCAGAATATCCCATACATAACTTTGCATATATCTGAGAGATATTTCTTCAGTATGTTCAATAATACAACAGTAGCTAAACATGCTGCATTTCATCATACTAAGTTACCAGTCCTAGAGAAACTTGCCAATTTAGACCCAAAGAACCTGTCAATGAAAGATTATGGCATGACCTCAGCAATCTACTGAATGGAAACCTAAGCAGCAGAAAATTGTATTTCATCATTTTCTACTCAGTTTAGAAATATTTTAGACTCCAAAAAATGCAAAACCAACCTTCATCACAAAGACAGAAACTATCAAGAGTTTCACTGACTTACCACAAATAGCTGTTTTCCACCTCGTAACTGGACAAAACTCACACTGCAGCTGCCGCCCTGCATACCAGCGACCATTGAATAAAGTGAGAGCTTCCTGACATTCTTCTTCTCTTTAAAAATCAAATTGAGAGCATATTGCTAGACTGTCATGAAACTAGAAGCATTAAAACAAGAGATACTGCAAAGCAAACAGAAAACACCTTGATATGCCTGGTCTTACACAAGTAGTCATTCTTACACCTGCACATGGTCATAACTTGTGACAGTTATGTAGGTCACCGTGTAACTACGTCCAATTTTATAACTTTGAAACAGTTGTTGAGCAAACAGCAGTCATAAATGTTATAGTTGTTAGGTGAACCAATTGTTCACTATGAGGCAGTTTTTGCTGGAAACCAGAATAAACACTGGTTTTTGGCAAAAATGTGAATCATGGTACATGATCACAGGATATAAACATAGATATGGGTAGATTGCTGAGTGCCCAAGTTCCACAGGGTGGGGGGAATGGGCTTGGATCTTTAAATCTGGGTCATAAATTTCTTTTTCGGGGTCTGTTATAACGTCTAAGTGACCTGTTGTAAATCAAAGATTACCTGTGCAGGTAAAAGCAAATGGGCACTGAACCTAATGTTTAATAGGAAGGATCCTTTATGTGATAGGAAATCTTAAAAAGGAAGAGTTCCTTTTTTTGAAAAGGAACTCCTATTCACATAACCCACTGCAGATCTTTTACAAAACAGGCCGGAGTTATAGGAAATTAATGCTCAAAACGGGCCACTGACATGCTGAAATATACCTCCCTTGCTTTGCCTTAAAGCTTTTTGTAAGATTAAGTTAAATTGTTTATTGTTAAATACTTACGACTGATATTGAACATACACATTTCCTCGAAGATGAGGTTCAAAGTTACAGCTCACCTATGTAAAAGATAAAACCTCATTCAAACTATATCTGGAAAAAACTTACCATACCATTTCCCTTAATTTTTGTAAATAAGGTTTCTTTGTGTTTATATTAAGCTTTAATCTTATGCTTATTGTACTGGGAATTAGATTGTCAGGTCTTAGTACAGAACAAAGGACTACACAATAGTACATGTTTACAAGGTATGCTATTTACAGCATACAAAGCATTAATTTTGTCATCCTGTTCAAAGAGCTATAAGCTGGTTGTGTTTGCTTTTAGCTTATCTTAGTAAGCAAACAGCTGTTTCATAGGTAGACGGTAAACCTATAAAATTCAAGACCATATCTAATTCACTGTTAAAATTAGTATTTTGCTACATTCCTCAAGTTCAATAGGTACTTGAACTCATTTTGGCATTCAGCTAAATCTTCTTGACCTAAGACCAACTGGGTCATTAGCTCTTTTTTTGCTGGGACAGAGTCAGAATATAAAAGTTTCTTATGTGTCCAAGTTACACCAATCTGACAATGAGAGTTGGGATCAAAGACATTAAGGAAACTAATATGCCAAGGCTACACAGAAGGGCAGAAAGGGAGACAAAAAATGTTTCCCTATTTTCCACTTTTAAACTGACCAGAGGATCATCAAATTTTTTTCACTCTTGTTGGTTTAGGGGCACCACTTGCCAAATTTTGTTCAGCAAGAAAAAGCACATACTCATTTATAGCCAACATACGAACTTACTCTGCCTCCCCACTTCTTTCATACAAGACATCACAAGTCCTACATTTTCCACAATTTCTCAGTTTATAAATGCATAATTAAGGCATGCAGAAAATACCAAACAATCTATTCATACCTTGAACTGTATAACCTTCCCCACATTTTTGAATTCAGGAAGTACGTCTTCATAGAAATCTATGAACTGCTGATAAATTTCCTCCTCACTGTATTCTAGACTTGCATCTGTGTCATAGTCATCTCTCTTACACTGTTCCATCCCAAAAGTAACAAACATTCCCCTGATAAGAAGTGTCTGACTAGAACGTGGATAATGATGTTTCCGAGAACACCTACAATTAAAAAGAAAAAGACACTGAACCTAGTAAAAGTTTGATCATGTATGACATGTTTCACTAGAACATTAAGCTTAGTGAAATATAAATGTAAGCAACTTATACAATCACTTATTTTAAAGCCATTCTTGGAGCAACTGACATCTTAATTTTGTATTATTAAATATACTATTGATGGAGTCCCACCCATTTAGTAAATCTCCAGTTATTAGTCATCAATTTTCTCTCTAATTCTTGTAGCATACGCAGACACTTCAGAAAAACAAAATCACTTATGATAGGAAATGGAGAGAAAAGATATTACTTCATAAACTATTACTCTGATTTATCTGAAGTGCTGCCTTACATGCTGCCCATTTCCAAAGTGTCTTCAAGAACGCAAGCTTGTGATGAAAGATTGGCCAGTCAAAAGATGTAAAAAGAACATATATGGCTCATTTCAAATGCATTCATTTAAATAACATGCTTTTTCTTTCAGGATACAGATTTTTGTCTATAAAAAGTATCCTGAACTACATTTAGATTCATGCATCTCTCTATTAAAAATGTCAGTTATTAATGAATGGGTCAATTCCTTTTACTTTACGCAATATACTGACTCTTGTCTTCAGCCAGAAAAGACAAAGAATAAGAGCAGACCTGCATAAGTTCGAGAACAAATATTAATAGGAATAATTTTGTCACAATATTTCTGAATAACACAAAAAATAAGAGAATATAGTTAATTGTATCTTGAAAATTGAATACATTTTCTCTCATTCTTAGATGCACCATTCAAATATGTTGTCTTGCCCATATTTCCCTGAGGTGTGGCTTGAGGCTGAGATCACCTGCCACAAATATGGTAGAGGTCTAAAATATGTTGTCACAGATTTTGCATGAGAATTTATTATCCTAAGGACTCAGCACTGAAGCCTTTTCACTAAAGTCCAAAGGAAAATAATATCAGGAGTGTCAGATTATACTATTAAAAAGGAATTAAATAAAAATATTACTTGCAAAACAGTTACTTATTCACCATCTAACTGTTCTGAGGGCATTTTTCATTGACCAAACACTAAAACATGAATTTATTGTTACTGAGTAACAGTATAATATTCTTGAAACTAATCAGCTAATCAACCACGGCACCTTTCTTGTTCATAAACAACTAAACAGCTACATCTGAGAGCTCAAGAGACAGCACCTGCAGCTCTGAATGATGGCATGGATCTTTTTATGAAGGCAGAGTTGACAGAAGTAAGCTTCACTGGCCTTTATCGGAAGTTGGGCCTGCTCGTCGTTCATAACACTATGGAGGCTGCTGTTGGGATTTTTGGCAAGTTGAAGCTTGGAACTGTGTGAACTTCAGGAGACATTGTAGGACTATACAGCTGCTGCAATTTTAGGGCAGCATAGCAGGCCTGGCTACTTTTCCAATTTATTTCTACAATTTTCTGAATGCTCTGTAATTGGGCCTGGGAAGGCTGCTTGGGGAATCCTGGGGCTGAAGGGAAAATTGGGTGAGACACAAGTGTGTTGGTCCCTCTCCCCTGGGTAAGAGCTATAGGAGGGAGTGGCTCCCTGCTTGGTGTATGAGAGTGATTGGGCAGGATGCATTTGTGCATTGAGTGGATGTATTATGAGTGTGTTGGGAAATAAGGGGGAGCTGGATCTACAGCAATGAGGAAGGCGTGTTGTGAGTTTGAGGGCACTGAGAGCCCGATAGTGTCAGTTGGAGGTTTTCCCCTTGTTAAGGAAGAATGTTGGGGATGGGGGATGAAATGGTTCTCAGGGAAGGCAGAGGAGGGCAACCTATTTCAGTGGTGTCAGGTAAAAGGAGATACGGAAAGTGTGGGGGGGGGAGGCACAGGGAACGTGACCTTTGTGTTTAGTACCAGTCTCATGTTCTGCCCTGTTGCATTCACTTCATTTACCTAGTCAGCAGATCTGTGGTGGCCTTGGTCTTAGGCTGGTACTTTTAAATGTCAGATCAGCCAATTTGATCCTTGAAGAGAAGGCTGATCTGGCTTGTATAACCGAGACCTGGCTGGGCCCAGAGGGAGGTGTTCCCCTCTTAGAAATATGCCCAGTGGGTTATTGAGCTGGCACCAGTCTAGAACGCAGGGTCGGGGAGGGGATGTGGCTTTTGGTATCAAAGAATCTCTAGTAGGCTCCAGAGGCACTGCTCCACAAGTCCCCAGCTGTGAGACCCCTTTTCTTAGGTTGAGCTTAAGGGATCAGGTGGAATTGTTGCTGCTGTACCAGCCTTTCTGCTGTATGGCAAATTCCCTACCTGGGCTCCTGGACTTCTCCATGGTGCTGGCAGTGGAATTCCCCAGGCTTATAGTTCTGGGGAATTGCAACTTGCCATCCCTGGGGGTAGGATTGGAGGTAGCCCGAGATTTCATTGAAACCGTGACTTCCATGGGCCTGTCCCAGGTCTTCCAGGGCACAATTAGGAATAGTGGTCAAACACTCATTTTGGTGTTCTTGTCAGAGCAGTGTCTATGTGACCTGGAATTGGTGGACCTGTCCTTGGTCCTCTTGTCATGGTCAGATCACAGTCTGGTGGCAATGAATTTCTCAAGAGCTGTACCCCTTGCAGGGAAATAGGACCTATTAGATTGGTCCACCCCTGTTGACTAATGGACCCATTTGGGTTCCAGAAGCAGCTAGGGGTTATAACTGCGAATCTGCTGCGCAGTCCAGTTGAGCTCATAGTCATTGTTTGGAATAGGAAGGTGACTTTGGATAGGACTGTACCCATGCGATCTCTCCTCACCAATAGACCTTTCTGTACTCTATGATATACAGAGGAACCGAGAGGGATGAAATGGAATGGATGAGGAGATGTCTAGAGCACCGCTGGCAGAAGACAAGAGATGAACTCAATCGAACATGGGTAAGAGCTGCTATTAAAGTCTAATTTGCAGCGAAGTGTAAATATTTCTCAACACTAATTGCATCAGCAGATAATCTCCCAGCAATTCTCTTTAAGGTGAGCCTCCTCCTCCTGGGGAAGGAGGAGATTGAGGTCCACCTGAAGGGGCATGCTGAGGAATTTGCGGATTTTCTGGAAGACAAAATTGCTTGACTTCGTTCCCAGTGAGATGCCGGTATGGTTGCTGATCTGGTGGAAGCCCGAGGCAGATTCTTGCTCTGTTATCTGAGAACACTTTGACCCTGTCGCTTCTGAGGAAGTGGATAGGATCCTAGTGATCACGTACGCAAGCACCTGTGTTTTAGACCCATGTCCCTCCTGGCTTTTGAAAGCTTCCCAGGAGGTGACAGGCAAGTGGACTCTGGCAGTGATTAACACTTCCCTTCAGGAGGGGGTAGTGCCGCAGCAAAGAGCAGGTAGCAACCATGGCCAGGAGGGCCTTTGTGCAACTGTGGGTTATGCGCCAGTCATGCCCTTTCTTAGATCAACAATCCCTACTCACAGTCATCAATGCCCTAGTCATTTCCTGTCTTGACTATTGCCAACATGCTCCTGTCCTTGAAGAGCATCTGGGAGCTCCAGCTGGCAAAAAATGCAGTGGCCTGCATGGTTTTATGCAGCTCTGGTGTGCACATTTATTACCTCTCTTGCGAGACCTGCATTGGCTACCAATTTGCTTCTGGATGCAATTCAAGGGGCTGGTTGTCGCCTTTAAAGCCCTTCATGGCTTGGGACCAAGTTATCTGAGGGACTGTCTCTCATTGGTCACAGCAACCAAACCCACCGAAGCAGAGGAAGCAGGGAATATTGTGGGTCCCATCCCCTAGGGAGATACACTTGGTGGAACCCAGAAGAAGGGCCTTATCTGTGTGGCTTCCTCTCTCTGGAACATCATCCCCCAGAGATTAGAATGGCCCCACTCTAGCACTCTTCCAGAAGGCGCTGAAGACCTGGTTTTTCCAGTGGACCTGGGGAATCCAGAACGGGATGGAGCCCATTAAATGGCTCATGTGAGGTGTTTTTGCTAGGGCGGGGGTTAGTTTATTATATGAATTTATTATATGATTCTTTTATTAGTTTTATTATTTTTATATGAGATTTTATACTCTGTAAGCCATCTTGAGTCACCATGTGCGAATAGGCGGCAATATAAATTCCCTAACAAATAAATAAATAAATTTACTAAATAAATTTAAACTGCACGGCAACAGTAACTTTATAACCCACATTAATTTCATACACAGAATGGACTCTTTCTTGAGCCGAGCTACCCATTCAATGATATGCATGACACTGAAATCACAGTCTCCCATGTTTCTCCAGAAGTTGAAAGCTAATCTTGAGATGAACATAAAAGGGGGGAGGGGAAGTGAATCACTTTTCCAGGTGAAGAAGCTTGCTCATCAACTATTAAAACACTTGAATAGCTGCCATTCTAAGCATTACCAGATGTACAATATTAAAAGTGTTATTATAAGTTAAAATAAAACATTTTAATACATTGACAGCAAAGCAAGAACATAACCAATATTCCTGGGCAAAAGGATGGAACACAGTATGTCACAAGTTAATATGAATAATAAAAAGGAATTCATGAATGCTATACTAAAATAAAACTGGTGGATATTCATCTCAAGATGAATGGTCTTTCAGTGAGTAAATTTCATCCTTAGGATAAAGCCAAAATGTTTAAACTATTAATTAACATTGTAGAAAAAAAAATTACTAGTTTTTAGTAATTTTAATTACTCAATTAGGATTGAATTACCTGTCTCCAAATCTGCATGCTCCAGTTTTAATATAGAAAGGGCAATTAGCACGATCTTTCTCGGTGCCTATATTCTCTGGAGGCTCAGGATTGTGCCAAGTAGTTCCATTTTCCGGCTGTGTTTTTTTTCCAAAAACAATACCAGTATAATAAAAAAAATAAAGTTTATAAATGCATTCTAATGGGTAAATTTACCTAATAAATCAGCTTTTCTATTAAAAAAATCATTAACTTTATTAAAGGGAAAATAAAATTTCATCACTAAATTAAGTTTCATTACATGCAACAGTTTTAAACAATCATATCTAATGTTCCCAAATATTCAAAAAGACATAATTCCCTATTAAAAGACATTACTTACTGATTAATTTATGACATTACTGATATTATTTTCTGAATCCATATCTTTAATCAAATAAAGCTGTCTAAAATGTGCCCCTATGAATTAGGTAATATGTAATTAATTTTTCTTGTTCATATATATTGACATACATAAAAGCACTAAAATATTATTTTATGCTTTCACAAAGCATTTCAACTAACACATGCACTGTTCCAAATAAAGCTAAACGTTTCCCCTGTCCAGTTGTGTCCAATTTTAGGGAGTGGTGCCCTGCTCTGTTTCTTAAGCCAGGGAGCTAGAGTTGTCTGAAGACACTTCTGTGGTTGTGTGGCCAGCATGATTATACTATACACCAACGTGCCCGGAACGCTGCTATCTTCCCACTAAAATGATACCTATTTATCTACTTGCATTTGCATGCTTTTGAACAATGCATCTTATTATTTATGAAAGGTATTTGCATTAAATAGCTGATAGGCAGCAATATCAAAAGTTGATACAAAGCACAATTAAATATGTATCACTGTTCCATTTTATATATCTCTAAAGAAGGACAGGGCAACCCACATATGTTCCCCAATACTTTTTCCCAGTGTCCAGATTAAGCTACTAAATCTTAGTACCAAAGTTCAGTACCAAACATTTTGACAAAGAGATACTTTCCACAAAAGGAAACAAATTTGTAAGCTTTCAAGATCTATATTAAAATTAGGTTAACACATCAAAAACAAATCACTAATTTTCTTATCATCTCACAAAAATATACCACAGAAATTCTAGCATCACACATTTAATGTTATCCCTGCATTTGCAGTAATTAATAATTACAAAACATATTTCTCGTTAGCTAAAAAATTCTGTGTCCCTGCTCTAAACATACCTGACTTTCAGCCTGATCCAACATCTTCTGCACGGCGTCCTACAAATGGTGCAAATACAGAACTAGTAAAAACTTTGAATCCTGACATCTGATTTGTTTAGTTAAGATCAAAATGCTCAATTTTAAGTATTGCTTTACTTAGTTCAACTGAGAAAAGGCTTACATATTATTCTAATCTATTAATGCACATACACTCATACAATATACGTAGAGATAAAGCATTTAAATTACATTTTAATAATATTTTAAATAATTTCCTCCACCTCTACTTGCTATCGTTCACCAATAATGGCATTCCCTTTGTCAACAATTAAACACAGAAGGAAGGAAGTGTAGAAGATATTCTGATTTTTTAATTTTGCGAGTTAGCAAAATAATTCTGCAATGAGTTAAATATATTATGAATTCTTTGCATCAATCTTTTGAATTTGGATGAGACTGGTTCCCTTTCTAATATATATTATAGGGGACAAGTATCAGAATATCATTGTATCAGAAACTGCAAATTATGTACCAAAAACATTGATTTATATGCAACTTTCTCAATGATAATTACAAGGTCAAATATGCTCAACTTCACTTGCTGCACTGACTGCTGGCACTTTTAACTGAGCAAATAAAGTCTTTAATGTCTGAATAGCAAAGCTTAGAGTTGCAGAATAAAGTTAAGTACTAGCATAACAAAAATGGTTAAACGTATAAAAAAACAATCCTAAGTACTAAGGGTAATTAAGAATTAATCAACAGCTTCATATATCAGAATTTCAGCTGTAATCGGTGATACCCAAAACCATTCAATTACATATGATTCTTCAGTGATTATATTCATACTGAGTCCAATACTAGTTCACATTAATATTAGGTTTATTTATTCCAACTCAGTCTTTTTGGATCAATAGTAGGTCTATCCTTTCAGGGCTTGTGGGCATATTTGGATTATATTGTTCGTGTTTAGGCAAAAACTTGG
The DNA here is from genome assembly GCA_017656035.1 of Myanophis thanlyinensis. Lineage (NCBI taxonomy): Eukaryota > Metazoa > Chordata > Lepidosauria > Squamata > Homalopsidae > Myanophis > Myanophis thanlyinensis. Next base: position 18,758 of record JAEANM010000060.1, on the reverse strand, counting down.
AAAGTTTTGGCCACTTGGAAATGTTGCTTGTTCACAAAAAAGCTGCCATGGGAGACATAAGCTCCCTACCACACCTTCCAGTACTTCTTACCTTTTGTGGCCACACTCTGAAACAGCACTAGCTTTTATTTTCTAAGAAAGCTTATAGGACTCGTTTAGGATCCAGGACACTTCTTGAAATTAAAATGATATTGAAGGCAGATATGCCTTTATATCATCAGGTTTTTATGAAGAATTCTGTACTTCAATTATTTCTATGACCCAACTCTTTCTAAACATGTTTTAAATATCAGTATAAAATGACAAATCTCAACTTTTTGCCAAAGAAATGAACAATAGACATATTCACTTTTTCCTTTTGAAGTATAACTTCTAAAAATAAATCTTTGTAATATATTTCTTCCCCCATTTAACAAGCTATAGAAAAAGATACGTCTTGATGAATAAACCAGGTAAAGATGAGCTGCAACATCTTTAAGTGAAAAAAATAGTTAAGGAATCGCAGCAATATAATTCCATGTTAAGAACTTGAAACAAGATTAATCTTTATTTACTACACCTTTAAAGTTTATGCAAGTGACATGTAATTTTCCTGCATCTACATCCTCTTAGCAAGAAGCCTATTTGCTTTTTGTACCAAAAGCCATGGAGTTTCTTCATTTGCCAGTATAGGAATAGAACTGGTAGCTTGGTCACAACCATTGACCAACGAAAGGGTACTGCAAATTTGTAGTTTTTCTTTCTTTCTGCCTCAGAAAACTTACAATTGCCAGCTCTAGCAAGATAAAGCAAATGTACAAAAAGGATACTATATATATTTGAGAGGTCTGAAGGGTAAAGTTGGCCGTTATTCTATATTATTTCCAATTTAACACTAAATTAAGGTGCAAGCCAATCCATTTACAGTTAGAAGTATTAGTGTAGCAGTTTACATAATGACTTAATTTAGAATTGGTAAGCCAGAGTCATAAGTGTACTATATTTTGAACTCAAAAGAAACACAGCATTTAGGAAGTTCTCCCAAACCCCCATTCTGTAGAGCTGCAGTTTGGCTGAAACAAAGGTTAGATTATTGTTGGCCAAAACTAGCGAAAACCACAGGGAACTGGAGGAATTTTATGGAATGGTTAATATACAGAGTTCCCTCTCTTCCCATTAAAGCATATCCCACTGACCTGCCCAACCACCAACATTACCTGTGTCCAACACCTACTTACCATCAGCTGCCATTGCTGTGCCTACACAATATTCCACTAGTCCACCTGCCTCCCAATCATCCTTTGCTGCTTTGCCTATCTTCTCTGGCTACCATCACTGGTGTCTTATCTTCTCCCTTTGAAACATTACCACCCAGGAATCAGACTGTATCTTGGACAAGTTAGTCATATGACCTATTCCAAATGAGATTTCTTTAAAGAAGCTAATTCGCACTCTTCAACTCAAATCTCTGTTTAAAAATCTGGTATCTCATTGAAGTAATTTAGGACTCTCAATGAGAGGATATGCATTGGATTTATCCTCCTAGAGCAGGAATCACCTCTCGTTCTCTCTTCATTTGTTGTTTTCGGTCTTCCTCCTCTTGTTCTTTCTGTTGTTGTTTTTTCCATTCTTCTTTTATTTTTTGCTAAAAAAAAGAATCATTTATTCATCTAGAAAATTCATTTCAAAGTAATGTGAACAAATATTGTTGCATTGTATTAAATTAATTATTGCTTCCTTGAAATTAATTAAATATCTGGTTTTTAACCACTGAACCAATTCAAATTTATTTGATTTTTCAATGTGGGTATATTTTGTGAGTTACTTTTCTCACATAGCTAGAGAAAAACAACAAAATAGCAAATCTGTGAAAACATTATTTAATGATGTTGGAAACATAACTTTGGTGTCAAGTTTTTAATGTTTCTGGTTTTAATAGGTATATGTGTTATGCTGTTTTTTAATTGATGTTGGTTTACTTGCTGATTGGGAAACACTCGAAGTTTGATATAAGATGGGTGGCTACATAAATATTTTAAATACATAAAAATAAATACATTTAAGGGTTTCTCACAGAAATATAACTATAGTTTTACAAAACAGTTTCAATAAAGACTGACTATATTTAATTGTAATAACCATACAATTTATGTCTATAAGCAACTTAAATTACCAATAACATAACTGCTCCCTTGTTATTCATTTAGCATCTCTTCCAAATATAATGCTGCATTCTCAATATTAGTTCATGGCAATTTGAGTGTTGCTCTCTCTTTTAAAATAAAGGCATTATTGCTCTTTGAAGATCCAAAAGTTAGCTCTAGGAATCTATTTCACTGTTTCAAAAGGTACACTATACCTCTTCTTCCTCCTGACGTTTTCTGGCTGCCTCTTCTCTTTCCTTCCTTATCTTGAAAGCTTCTTGAGCCTTTTCTTCTCTTAGCAACCACTCTTCATGAAGCCTTTGCCTTCCAATATAATCAGGTTAACAGTGAATCAAATAGTTTGTCTCATTTTAAACAATTTTATTTGCTATTTCTTCTTTAAATTAACTGATGAAAATTAACATGTCAACAATGAGGTTGCAATCCTGAGGCATATCTCCTCTGAATACTTATGCCAATGTGATATTGATTTTTTTCTTTTTGATAAATTTTCAGACATTTCTAAAATTCTGTTTTCATTTTGTCAGTATGGGATGCTAAGTGTAGTTTAATGAGAAAAAATGAATTTCAACAACTGTAGAATCAGGCTGCAGCATAACAAAATTGACAAAAGTGAAGTGGGTCTGAATATTTTCTGAATACATGTATACACTTGTCTTTCAAGTTATATACCTAGATGGAAAGTTAATGGCTATAAGTAAGCATGCAGAAATTTGACCTGCCTCTTTACAGGTTAAATTTGTTTATTTACCTTTCATCTTCAAGTTCTTGCTCTTCTTCATTCAGTTCTTTTTCATAAATTGGTTCATCTTTATTTGCATTTTCTATAAGGAAAAAGAATTAGACACACACTTCCAATTGCTCATATTTGGTTAGGAGGCAAATTGATGCATTCCATATTATTTAAATAAGTATTAATGCATTTCAGCTATAGCAAGTCAATTCTGTTTCTTGTTCCTATAATATTTCTGACCACTAATTTCCAGGAAAGATGATAGATTTTTCTATGTCTAGAAAAATATGGACATTTTCTGGAGATGCTTTAAATTAATTTATAGCAAATTGTGCTCTCTATGGGATTAGAATGTAACAGCCAGATAGCTACTTGGGGAAGCTAACTACATTAGATTCACATTCATCTTAAAGAGTGCTATATTGATTTTCAATAAACTTATGGATCCAGTTCAAAGTGCTGACTAGAACATATAAAGCTCTGAATGGCATACTGCTGGGTTACATCAGGTACTGCTTTACCTGACTGTTCCAAATATCTACAGTGGATCTATCTACAGTGCTCATTCCCAAGAAAAAGTAAGAGATATATCAGTCAAGTTCTCTCTGTAATAGTCCCTTGACACCAAAGACATACACAGCTCCTATCCCTCTCCTACTTCAGAAGGCCCTTAAAATAGCAATTGCAATTAGATTAATATACTGCTTTATAGTGCTTTACAGCCTCCTCTAAGCAGTTTACAGTGCCAGCAGATTGTACAGAACACAAACTCTTATTAACTCAAACTCTTAATAATAGAATAATTAACCTATTTTACCAGTACTATTTAATCAATATGAGCAGTATCTTACTACTACTGCCTACATATAGCCAATCTTTTGTAATCTCAAAGTTATTTCACACACACACACAAAATGTCTACACACTCCTGTTAAAACGCCAGTTTTTTGAGATGTAAAAACTCAGACCAAGATAAATCACTTCAGAATGTCCATTTTAATATAGCATACACACTGTACAATTCAATTGAAAAACAAACTGAAAACTTTTGTGTGTGTGTGTGTGTATTCCACTATTTTGAATACATGCACACACTTTCAAAACAGTGGAAATTGACAACCCCTTCTGATCAATTCACAGTGGGAAAAATATCTGTATTTGTTTATTCATTATCAGAATACATTTTCTTTTACCTGAATCTCTCAGTCTTGCTAGAGCTTGTCTCCTTTTCTTCCTCTTCTCTTTCTTCAAAAGTGCTCTATATCTTTTGTGGCTGAAGATTAAATGGTTTTTCTTTTATTTTGATAACTGATAAATACTAAGATTCTCAGATCCTATAGTATTTTAAATAGATTATGCTACAATTCTGTTTCTCTTACTAGGAATTAATAATTGAACTCATGGAATTTCTGTGGAATCTGATTAATATTTCAGAAATAAAACAGGCAAAAAAATAATGTAGGCATAAATTTCAGCCTAGAATATATTTTGTTTTGGGTCCTTTTGCTAGTTTAAAAAGCTAGGGGCCAGATTCAGCACTTTTTTTTCAATTCTCCTGGGAACAGAAGTATATCTGGAGTTTTTTTACTTACTTGCCAGCACTGAATTCTGAATGTGGATATAAGTTCAGAGCAACTGATATGTGGATGTAATTTCTTCTTATTTTTTTGTCTTAATAATTTTTATTAGTTTATAATGTAGCATACAAAGAAAATACAAAAGTAAATACTGGGAAAATAGGGAAGGGAAAAGGGAAAGTGGTGGTGGGGAAAGCGGAGGGGATGGCATTGACTTCTGACTCTCTTTGGTACAGTAAAATAAGACATTAATATCAAACCTCAACTTTTTCCCTTTATATAATTGTATTAATAACCATTCCTATAACAACAAATCTATCTAATCGATAAAACTCAAAATCAAAGTTTCATTTTTTCCACCACAAGCACAAAATCCATAAGTGGTTTCCAAGTAGAAATAAAAGTATTTGTATTTTTTTTCCTTGATCAATTTAGCCATCTCTGCCAACTCCATTTGCAGCCATTCATCCATTGTGGGGATCAAGGTGACCGATGTATTTTTTTTCTTTCAAGCTGTTGTTTCAAACCAAACCTGAAGCTCATTTAGATTACATATTAGAAAGGGGTGGAGAGGCTTAAAAGTACAGGCAGTCCTTGACCTACAACAGTTCATTTAGTGACCATTCAAAGTTACAACAGAACTGAAAAAATGATTTATGAGCCTTTTTCGCACTTACAACCATTGCAGCATCCCCATGGTTATGTTATCAAAATTCAGATACTTGGCTACACTGATTCATATTTATGACGGTTGCACTGTCCCAAGGTCATGTGACAACCTTTTGTGACCTTCTAATAAGCAAAGTCAATGGGGAAGCCAGATTCATTTAACAACTATGTTACTAACTTAAAAACTGCAGTGATTGACTTAACAAATGAGGCAAGAAATGTTGTAAATTGGGACAAAACTTACTTAACAGATGTCTCACTTAGCAACAGTTGTGGTCATAAGTCAAGGACCACCTGTAATAGCAATGCAAAATTGACATTCATGACACCTATTTAGATAAGACTGATCATAGGGTGAAATAGAAACGTAAGAAATTTAGCCTTGCTAATAGGATGCTCATTCAGATCAAATCCTTCCCATTCATCCCCATTGTAAACTTGCATTCCAAAAAAAAGGTCCTAAGGAAACAATTGAATTCCCAATTTTCCAGCAAAAACCACAGATACAGATGCCCAATTAAAAACAATATTAAAGAAACATGCTATAGCTCTATATTAATCAGGACAAGCATGTTTAACTAAATCTAGAAGTGACATCTCAAGAGAGAAGGCCCAAGAGGCAATACTTAGATTCACATATATACCTTCAACACTATTATGGCTTAGAATTATGGCCTAGCTAGCTCACAAACCCGCTAAATTAATGATTGTTTTGCCAGAATAGACTCAACCCTGAAGAGTATCATCCAGATGCAATGATGAAAAAAGATTATGTGTATATGGCAATGTCACAATGCAATCCTGGTCCTTCAATAACTTGGCTCCAAATATTTAACACAGTTGTTAAAATTTAAATGATTTTATTGTTCAGGGTTTTCTCAATTCCACCCCCCAAATTAAATAGCAATAAATTACTAAATTCTAGCCAAAGTATTCTTGTAGAAAGGAGTCTTTCAAAGAAATGCCTCATTTCCAACTTAATTAAGCACCTAAACTAGTGCTTGTTTTAGCCTCATAACTTTGAATTTGTGGAAAAGGGGTGGTGGAGGTGTTTGTTAATGTCTGACACTATAATCATTTTAGGAATTGTGATGCAGTGTTTTACAAAAATACTCATATCATCCCAATTTTTAAAATCTGCTACTCTATTTTTCTGTAGAAAAGCATATTAGTACCGAATAATGTGAACACATAAGACTTACTATTAATGTTTAGTCTATTATTCTCCATCCCTAACTGATGTCATAATCAATTTATATCGCACATAGGCCCCTTCTTTTCTTTATTAATTACACCAGCCTGTTTGCATGCACTCCATGCAGGCTGACATTCAAAGTTCAGGTTATTTAAACTATATTTATATTCTGTGTGTGCCACTTGCTGCATCTCTCACGAGATCTTTGGTATTACCGTTTGCTTGCGGTCTCCTCAAAATAAGTCCTCTTTATTCTTACTCCGTTAACCGCCGCGAATTCAGGATTACCAGCTCCTCAGTTTTTCCGTGACAGAAGAAAGATTACTCCGATCAGGAAAGATTACTCCGATCAACAGGAAGATCAAAGATAAGAAACGGTACTGCCATGACATCACATCCAAAGCGAGACAAGAAAGCTCCTAACCTAGCAACTGAACCAAAACATACAACATTCTTACCTCAATTTCACCATTCCCTCAACTGGCGGAGGCAGCGGCGATGCGGACACCGCCATGTTAGGGTCTCAAGGATTATCACGTGACGAAAGACAGTAGGACGTGACGCAATTTCTCTTCCGTAAAGGCGTTCCTTATAATTCTGGCAGAGTCTTGAACAAAGTGAGGTGAGCGCAGGGCTAGAGGCAGGGACTGGACTATAGAGATAAAAATTATAGACTGAAGGCATCAATATCTTTAACAGATGCTTTCGGTCTATGTAAGTAAGTTTTCACATTTCAGAGTTCAATTTAACAATACAGGTAGTTCTCGACTTACAACAATTCATTTAGTAACCGTTCAAAATCATAACAGCACTGAAAAAAGTGGCTGGCTTCCAGAAAAAGAAAGGGATTTGTAATCTCTACAAAGAAGAAAGGAATAAAGAAGCATATTAAAGAAAAAGGGGAAAAAAACTCTGGATGGCATTACATTCTTATGTACATTTCATATCTCGTAATTGAAATGTAATGGCAAATCAGAAGAATTCTGACATCTGAAGCAGTTTGCTTTCAGATTCCATCCAAGGTAGGCCACCACCATTGCAGATTCAAGAGAGAGCAAAGTATATACAGGTAGTCCTCAACTTACGACCACAATTGAGTCCAGAATTTATGTTGCTAAATTGTTGAAAATTGTTGTGTGAGTTTTGTCCCATTTTACGACTTGTCTTGCCACATTTGTTAAGTGAATCACTGAAGTTGTTAAATTAGTAACACGGTTGTTAAGTGAATCTGGCTTCCCCATTCATTGGAAGGTTGCAAAAGATAGTCTGACATGACTAGGACACTGCAACTATCATGATCCAGTTGTGAAGCATCTGAAAATAAATGTCAACAATGAAACTTTGACATCTACATGTCTCATAGTTTCAACTGTCATTAGAGGAAATGGGGGTGGGAAGGATTGGTTATAAGAGGGTTGGTTAACTAGAGAAAACAAAACTTCTACAGCTCCACTAAAGTTTGTGAGAAACTGGAAACTTTCAAGAAGGATTCAGGTGGTGTGCAAGTGAGACAGATAGTTCCCATAACAACGGGAACTTGTTTACTTGGTCTGTGTAGAAATCTGGGGGGTTGGGCTGGAGAAATTGATTAATACTGTGTACTGGGACCTGAAAAACTCAGAATTAGTTTACTTCACCCTTCCCATGTTATGTATTCAATAAACCAGTAAGTTTATCAGAAAAGAAAATGATCCCGGATTTTGTTTGGATATTCAATCTGGATATGGACAATAAATAATATGACTATGGGGATGCTGCAACAGGATGTTGCAAATGTGAAAAAGTCATAAATCACTTTTTTTCCAGTGCTGTTGTTACTTTGAATGGTCAGTTAACGAACTGTTGTAAATAGAGGACAATCCATACAGCATATACATTTATCTCTACTCTCTGAAAGCAGTTGAATGGTTCATGCAAGAAGTTGAAAGATTGAAAAAAGTTGAAAGAAGATCCCCATAGCAAAATGGAACCAAGTATGACTGCTCTGAGGTCATGTTAGGACATAGGCCCAACTTTTATATGCCTGTGTTGTGACACCACTGTGTCAAAATTAGATAACTGCATATTATCAAGCATTGCAAAAACATACCTTATACCTTGCTTGTTGACAAAAACAGGCCAGACATTTTTAGCTGACTTACTTTTTTCTGCCAGGTTTTGCCAATTATGAGCTGAGAACAGACCAGCTGCACCCTGCTGCTCCTAACTGTTCCTGGCAAGGAATAATGAAAGTGCTATTTATGGATTGATTGTTCACTTCTAGCTGTATTTTATTAAAAAGTAATTCTGGGAATCAAATTATATAAAATTATTTTACTGACTATACCCGTTACACCATATGTACCCAAAGCTTCTAGAACAAAATGCAGAATTTCCTATTTTATTGGGGGGTGGGGGGGGTGGGGTTAGGGGTGGGGGGGCTTGATGTGATTTTTTTAAGGATTATTTTTATAATATTTAATAGTTACATTTCTATTATTTAACTATAATATTTTAACATTATAGTTAAAAGGATATGTATTAGTACAAAATAAAAGAATAAAAGGAAAATAGAAAGTGCAGAAAAAAAGAGAATATAGTAAAGAAAAGTAAAAGAAATTTATAAAGAAAGAACTTCCCACTTCTTCACAAGGAGAAACTATTTTAATAATACCATCTTCTGTTTAAAATGCAAATGATCTCTTCCTCCCATACCTCATCTCTAATCTTTAAATAGATATTTAAAGCTCAGTTGTTCAGTCCTGATCAGCAGCATAGCCATTTAACTGATGAACTTTGATAAAATACCGTAAATCAACTTTATATTCCTTCCTTTTACTTTTAACAACCTTGATCTTTAATCCCTTCAAATTTTCTCCTATAATTAGATTTCTTTTCTTTGTTCCTTCTTACAAAATCCTTCAAAACAATTTTCTTTTATAAATCTAATATAAGAAAGTTTTCTAGATTACTCTTTGGTTTCTTATTTGCATATCACTTTTACTTATTAAGATATCAGCCAATTTCATATGTATTGCCAGCAAAAAATTTAAGATGGTGCCGCTGAAGGCTGTCTCGATAAAATGCTCTCTGATAGTTTTGTTATTTTTTATCAGTCTCTGTGATTCACTATGGATCTCATACTCACGAGACCATCTGCTAAGAATCAATGTTTCTTATTATGCGGAGGAGATTCTTAACACAGGAGGAAGCAAATTCCCCAGAGCAATGGATTCTCAAACAGAGGAAATGCAGATGTAAGAAACAAGGTAAAAGAATGGGAATTTTGAAGAGATTAAGGAAAAGGGGGGGGGGGGGAATGTCTCCTGTCAATCTTTCTGACTAATTTATGTTCTCTTGCAAATAAGATTGCTGTTTTTAAATAGATACAATCCTGACTTACAACTCAGCAGCATCTGCTTGAATAAAACCTGGCTAAACAAGGGAATTGATGAAAGCTGCCTGCATATCACAGGATTTCGACTACAGAGAGTAGATAAAAAGAGGAGGTGGTTTAGCTCTATATATCAACAACAGCTGGTCTCAGGATATAACTTTAATATATAAATTCTGTGATGAAAACTTAGAATCTTTACTCATCAGCTGTAAACCATTTTATTCTCCATGAGAGTTCTCCTCATTCCTCCAAATTGCTGTGTATGTTCCTCCACAAGCTTGTGTAAACAAGGCATTATGAACACTAGCTGACCAGATTATGGAGGCTGAAGCCAAATATCCAGACTGACTTCCAATTATTCCAGGAGATTTCAACAAAGGAAATTTATATTTTCAGCATGTCAATTGTCCCACTAGAGGCAAGAACACTTTAGACCATTGCTACACAATACTAAAAGATGCCTATCGGTCTTTACCACGAGCAGCTGTGGGACACTCTGATCATTGTATGATTCACCTTGTACCAGCTTACAGACAAAGACTTAAAACCAGGAAACCAACAATTAAATCAGTGAGGATTTGGACTGAGGAGGCAAAGCTAAAGCTACAGGCTTGCCTTGATTGCACTGATTGGAATGTATTTGAAGACACCTCTCCAGACTTAAATGAACTCACAGTTACTGTAACATCATATGTTAGCTTCTGTGAAGACCTATGTGTACCAACCAGAAACTTGCAAATATACAGTAATAATAAACCTTGGTTCACAGCTAAACTTAAGCAGTTACTGTGTTCCAAAGAGAAAGCCTACAGAAAAGGTGATAGAATGCTGTACAATCAGGCCAGAAACGTATTAACAAGGGAGATCAGAGTAGCAAAAAGAAACTACTCTGAAAAGCTAAGATACCAGTTCTCAACAAACGAACCATCAAACATATGGAAAACTCTTAAAAATATCACTGGTTATGGCAAACCTTCTTCCCAAGCTGAAGGAAATCAACAACTAGCAGATGACTTGAATGTGTTTTACTGCAGGTTTGAGAGAAAACCACAGCCACCTATCTTCACAACCCCCCTCTCAGACACACCATCAATAGTCAAGCCTCCTTTAACTGACCCCATCCCATTGGGCTCACAACCTCTGGTGATCACAGAAAAGGAAGTGCTAGATCTATTCTGTTAGGAATGTAAAACTAACAGTTGGATTGACAATATATTAACCAGGATTACTACTTTAACTTTAAGTACTGTAACTTTAAGGAAAGTGTGATTGGCTGCTGCTTGTTCAAGCAGCCATAAAGATGGAGCCAGAATCACTGGCAGATGCTGGTTACTGGCAGCAACTTGTTTGTTGCTGAAGAACCTTGTATTAACCAGCGAGGATTTACTGTGAGTTGCTACTGTTTGCAAACTGTGTACCGAACTGTGTATTTGTTACTGGACTTTGATTATTGGATTATCCCTGAACTGAACTGTTTGATGACTGACTGACTGACTTGACTGTATATGAATTTGGACTGATTGATGGACTTGGCATACCTCTATTTCCATGGAAGTAAAAACCTATTTTTCTACTCAGTGTCTCTGTATTTTGGTTTGTGTATTTTACCATACCACTCTCACAACGCTTCACTGCACATTCATTCTCCTAACGGGGGACTATGCTTAACATATTCCACAGACAAAAGCCAGAAAAAGCCCCAACCCCAGACAAGATAACTCCTTCTTCCTTAAAAGTCTGTGCCATCCAATGGGACCCCATCTTCACTTGAATCTTCAACAAATCACTAGAGATGTGCCATGTTCCTTCTTGCTCCAAATGCTCTACTACCAAATAAGCCCTCCATCACAGATCTTCTGTTAAACCCTTTGCAATTTGCATACCAAGCAAATAGGTCAACAGATGAATGCTGTTACATGGCTCTGCACTACATCCTACAACATCTTGAACTCCAAAAACCTATGAAAGGGTCCTTTTTGTAGACTTTAGTTCAGCATTCAACACCATCATTCCAGACATTCTTCTAATGAAACTAAATCAGCTATCTGTACCTGAACACACCTGTAAGTGGATCATAAGCTTCCTAACAGACACAAAGCAGCAAAAGAATAACATCAGATACCTGTACAATTAGCACAGGGCCCCCCAAGGCTGTGTGCTCTCTCCAACTTCTCTCTATATACCAATTGTTTTGTATTTTCTTGGAAGAATAGGTCCATTTCTTTCTTGAGGTAAATTCTTCTTTTTTTCTAAAATTTGGGAGTTCAGTGTCCATCTATTTCTAACTCTTTGTTGTTCTTTCCAGGTTATTTTTAGGGGGTTGTGGTCAACCCAGGTATTTGGCAATATCTCAACTTTTTCTATGTCGGTACCTATCTCCTTATTTGTCCATATTATATCTATCCGAGACCAAGATTTGTGTGGGTTTGAATAATATGTATAGTCCCTCTTTTCGGGATTTAATTCTCTCCATTGATCAAATAAACTAAATTCATGTGCCATGGCAAAAAAGGACCCTTCATTTTCTGTTTCCTTTTATTTTCATCTGCTGGTGTGATCTTTCTTTCCATCTATCATCGCGTTAAAGTCTCCTACTATGCACATGTCTCCCTGTCCTGTTTCTATAATTTTTTCTATAATTATTTAATTATAAAAGATCAAGCCAGCAGTAATGAAAATAAAAGGAAACGGAAAACATTGCCAGGATCCTTTTTTGCAATTGCATATGAATTTAATTTATTTGATCAATGGAGAGAATTAAATCCAGAAAAGAGGGAAAGGACATTGGTCTTACCTGACATGTTCCTTCTCATTGTGGGGAGCAGAGACTCCAATGATTGGGTAATTCTCTCAGTTCTGATCACATGACTGAGTCAATCAGGTATAAAAGGCATGCCTCACTGTCTGGCTGCAGTTCCTCCAGAACCTCTGATCAATCCTTCGCCCTATAGGCTTTCAGGAGAGCTATCTCAAATGGCCTTCTCTCTTGACCATCGTGAGATTTTGCCTGCTCCTCCTGTCTCTCAGATGCCATCTTCTTCCTTCACTCCTACAGTTTCCAGCCTAAAAGGCAGAGACAAATTGTTGGACATCGTATCTGACTTAAAGTCCTCCTTGGTCTTGGCCTTTATGCAAGGTTTTGCTACCTTGCAACACAACCAATCCTATAGACCTAATTCACAACCTGCCTTATTCTGTGACCATCTTCCACAGGACTTGGACCTATGGCAAACTCAGTCCCAAGCTTCTTCCAGTCATAGCTGGGATTCAGAGGCAGAGGCTGGAGGGCTTAAAGGAGGGCATCTCTCTGAAGATGAGAACCCTCTACCTGAGGCTTCTCCTATATCTGGGCTTTTTCCACCAGCCCTTTTTTTGCTCTCTATTGTATAAGGCCAAGGCAACTGCAGACTTAGAGGAACTTCCTCCTGCTGCTGAAGGAGCTCCACCTCAATTACGAGGTAGGAATCTGCTTTTTTCAACTCCACTAACACATAGCGATGAGGTGCCAACACCCAAGTGGTATTGGATAGTATACAAAAACAATGGCTCAAATGTGGAGCCCAAGTGTCACCAACCTCCAATGACTGGAAGTTTTACCTCCCTGGCAAGGAGCTGACTGACTTGCTTCAGCTTCCTCTGGTGGAGGATCCAGTAGCTTCTTTGGTGTCACCAATGGCCATCTCAGGGGACCCTGCAGAAGCATTGAAACTGGAAGAAGTTAGAGTCAATGTTACGGTACGATCATCAATCTGTGGCATGGGCTGTTAAGATGGCCTCAGCAGCCATGTTCTTTAACCGAACCACCCTGATGTGGCTGCACCAACTTCAGGAGCACCTGTTACTTGGGGATGTCAGACTCCATCAGGATGTAAGCAAGATCATTGCCACTACTCAATTCTCAGCTGACGCCACATTGGACACTGTTTGTTTCGCCGCTGGGGCCATGGGTGTATTGTCATCAGAAGAAGGCTTCTTTGGCTGTGAAATTGGCAAGCAGATGTTCATGCAAATGGCACCTCATTAGATCCCCTCCAAGGAGAAAATCTTTTTGGAGCCGTTCTAGATCCACTTTTAGTGGAGACCAAAGATAAATGGAAGGTCCTGCCCTCTGACACTAAGAGGTCAGGCCACAGGTTCTCCTCATTTCCAAGGGAACCTCCATTCTGGTCTCCATCTCCTTCCTTCCAACCACGATCCTTCACCCGTCAACCTGAGCAATCAGAAGACTACAGGGACAGGGACAGATCATTCCCGCAGTCCCTTTCAAGGTACTGAAGGTCACCTGACCTGACACCCCAGATAAGCCTATCCTGGATCCCTCCATCAGTGGCCGTCTTCAACAGTTTACCGTTTGGTGGGAGGAAACCGTTTCAGACAGGTGGGTCCTTAATACAATTAGACATGGACTGGTTCTTGAATTTCTCTCCATTCCTCCAACTTCCTTTGTCTCTTGCCCTGTAACCCAGGATCCTGCTATGCAATTACAGGAGGCCATTCAGCACTTACAAGAGATCAAGGTAATAGAACCCGTTCCCATACATAAGAGGGGCTTCGGGTTTTATTCCAGATTATTTCTTGTTCCAAAGTTTGGGGGGATAGAGAGCAATTCTTGACCTAAAATGACTCAATGTACATATTGTGTATAGAAACTTCAAGATGCACTCCCTCCAGTCTATTTTGGACTCTGTCAGGAAGAGCGACTTCCTGGCTTCAACTGACCTGTCTGAAGCATATCTCCACATTCCTATCCTTCCTGCACACAGATACTTCCTATGCTTCACATACCAGGGCAGTCATTTTCAATACACTGCTTTACCATTTGGCCTGTCCTCTATGTCCAGGACCTTTACCAAGGTCCTAACAGCATTACTGGCTCATCTTTGCTCTATTCCCATTCAAATACAGAGCTATTTAGATGATATTCTCATTCAAGCTGATTCTTACTCTCATGCTATAGAGCAGTGGTCACCAACCAGTGGTCCATGAAAATTTTTTGGTGGTCCTCAGAAAAATTATTTGCATTTTTTTTATATTGCACTAAATCAGGGGTCAGTCATTAGGCAGATCATATTAATGGTCCATGGGATTTAAAATTATGAATTTAGTGGTCCCTGAGATCCAAAACGTTGGGGACACCTGCTATAGAGGATGTCAGAACTACTATTCAAACCCTTCAACATCATGGGTTTTTAATTAATTTTCCAAAGAGTCAGTTGTTACCAACTACTTGTTTACAACATTTGGGTGCTATCATTGACACATCCTTGTGTCAAGTTTTTCTCTCAGAAGACAGGTTGAATGGTATTAGGGACCTTGTCATTCAGGTCCAGCAGCAACAGATAGTTTCTCTCGCTTCCCTGTCTCAGCTCTTGGGCAAATTCATTTCATGTATAGCCATTGTTCCTTGGGCTGAGATACATTCTCATTCCCTCCAATGGTTTTTGCTTCCAGCTCAGAGACAGGGCGCAGCAACTCCTTGTCCAAGGTCTGGGTGCTGGCAAGGATAATTGAATCTCTCCATTTGTAAGAGCACATAGCACAAGGGCAGTGGTCTGCGATAGAGCAGAAGCAACTGATAAATTGGCTAAAACTAAGAGCAATTTGCCTGGCATTGCTCAAATTTATGAACATTATGCAGGGACAACAGGTTCTTGTACTCACAGACAATGTGGTTGCAAAGGCACATGTGAACCATCAGGGTGGCACATGATCTCGCTCCCTCATGGCTGAGGCCTGGGACCTATACCTGTGCGCAGAAGACCATTTACTATCTCTCCATGCTCAACACATTTCCGGGACTCACAACATCCAGGCGGAGTGGTTGAGCTGCATCAACATAGATCAAGCAGAATGGCAACTCAATCCATCACTTTTTTGGCTGTTAATATCCCACTTTGGTCTTCCTGCAGTGGACCTGTTTGCCTCTCCCACCAATGCACAGCTACCGAGATTCAACACCTGATTCTTCTACCCACAAGTGGAGGCAACAGATTTTCTTCGAATAACGTGGCCTCCAGATCTTCTATATGCATTTCCCCCGCTTCCTCTCATCCCTGCAGTCATCTGGAAAACTCCGGAAGAGGAAGCGGAGATTGTCCTCATAGCCCCTATTGGCCCAAGAGACCTTGGTTCTTGGACCTAGTCTCACTCTCTGTGGTCTGACATTGGCATCTGCCTCTATGTCCCTTGTCTCTTCACCAAGGCTCCATTGTACATCCCGATCCAGGTTGGTTCCATTTAACCACCTGGAGATTGAGCAGCAAGTGTTGAAAAGAGTGCATGTATCTGACTCTGTCATCAACACCATCCAGGCATCCAGGCAACCGTCCACAAATTGTATCTACAATGCTACGTGGGCTGCTTTTTCATCTTGGTGTGTCAAGGCTCCAATTGAACCTTCTGCTTCCTCCATTCCTCAAATTTTGCAATTCTTACAAGCGGGCTTAGAGAAAGGTCTTTCTCCCAATGCTCTCCATAGGCAGGTCGCAGCCCTTGTCACAGTCCTTCACAAGGGGTAGAGATTGTCCCTTTTGCATCATCATTTGATCACCAGTTGTATATAGGTTTCCCATGTGGGATTTAGTTAAGGCTTTAAAGGCCCTTACAAAGGAGCCCTTCGAACCTCTGCAAACATCCTCATTGCGCTACCTTTCTTTTTTCTTGTGGCCATTACTTTGGCCCGGTGAAATTCCGAGTTGGCAGCCTTATCGGTGAGGGAAGATCTATGCATCTTCCATCCCAATCATGTC
Organism: Myanophis thanlyinensis; assembly: GCA_017656035.1. Classification (NCBI taxonomy): domain Eukaryota; kingdom Metazoa; phylum Chordata; class Lepidosauria; order Squamata; family Homalopsidae; genus Myanophis; species Myanophis thanlyinensis. The sequence goes on along the minus strand of JAEANM010000060.1, from coordinate 2,315 downwards.
ATCCTCAGATTGGATCCAACCTTCTTGCTTAAGGTCAACTCTTCATTTCATTGTTCACAGGAGTTGATACTCCCGGACTTCTGTCCCAAGCTGAGCCACCCCAAGGAGAGTGGTATACATTGGATGTTCACAGAGCTCTTTACATACATGTTAAATGTACTTCAGTTTTTCGAAGGTCAGAAGCTTTATTTGTAAATTTTTACCCAGCCTCCTTGGGGTCCAAAGCTTCTTCATCAGCTGTAGGGAGATGGATCAGAGCCTGTATTGCTAAGGCTTATGATTCCCCAAATTTGCCAATATCTGATCATATTACGGCTCACTTGACCAGAAGTGCCGCCACTACAGTGGCTTGGGTGACACAGTCTTCCATTGAAGGAATGTGTAGGGCAGCCACCTGGTTGTCTCCTTCTCCATTGATGCGACACTACAAATTGGACATTTTTTCATCTGCTGACGCAGCCTTTGGACACAGGGTTCTGCAACAGGTTTGCTTGGCAATGGACACAGTTGCACTACTGAGTCCACCCTGCGAGGTCCCAATCGTTGGAGTTTCTGCTCCCACACAATGGAGAAAGGACATTGGTTTTACCTGATATGTTCCTTCTCATTGTGGGGAGAAGAGACTCCAAAACCCTCCCATTTACATTGTGCTTTTAGTGAGGAGGAGTTTAGGATTATCATTACAGTGCTCCAGCCATCGATTATCATTCTTTGCTGAAAACACTGAGCAGCCAGAGAGTGAGGCGTGCCTTTTATACTTGATCGACTCAGTCACGTGATCAAAATTGAGGGAATTACCCAATCATTGGAGTCTCTGTTCACCACAATGAGAAGGAATGTATCCGGTAAGACCAATGTCCTTTCCCTCTTTTCTGGATTTAATTCTCTCCATTGATCAAATAAACTAAATTCATGTGCCATGGCAAAAAAGCATCCTGGCAATGTTTTCCGTTTCCTTTTATTTTCATTACTGCTGGTGTGATTTTTCTTTCCATCTATCATCGCGTCAAAGTCTCCAATTATGCACATGTCTCCCTGTCCTGTTTCTCTAATTTTTTCATATACTTTACTATAAAATTCTTTTTGATTTTCGTTTGTTGCATAGATCATCACCAACAGTAATGTCTTCCATTCAATTCGGAGTTCTAATACTAGAATTTTTCCCTTTGGGTCTTGGTATTTTATTTTGGTCTGTATACCCTCTCTAATGTATACTGCTATTCCCCTTTGTTTTCGTTTCGCTAGTGTCATATATAAATTTCCTAAATTTGGGAATTCTAAACATTTTCTGTGTTGCTCTTTTATGTGGACCTCCTATAGGCAAATTATGTCTATCTTTTGCTTTACTGATTTTGTCAGGGTCTGTTTCTTTTGGCAGGGGAGTTTAGTCTGTTTATATTGATTGATAGAAGTCTAATTCCTTCTTCCATTGTTTTATCTGTGTGCCAGTTTTTGTTCTTTGTTAGGTCCTGCGTTCCTATGCGATCTAGTTCTCAATCCTACTCCCTCTTCTTGTTGTTGTCTCTTGTCCTCCTTCCTTCCATTCTCTTCCACCTTCTTTTATTTCTTGTTGCTGGTCTTCCATACTTCTAGATTCTATTTTCTCCTTACTGTTGCTTTCTTCTTCCCTTCTTTTGATCTTGTAATCTTTGTGCCTTCTCCAGGTTGTCTATTTTAATTTTTTCCCCTGCCACGTTACTAGATTCCTTCTGGTATTAGCCATCTGAATAAAATGTTTCTCCAGTAATGTGGCAAGGGGGAGATAGTCTCTTCTTTGTCCCTGTACTCTCCTTGGGACTTGTTTTAATGTCTGGATTTCCTTGCCTTTATAGATCATTAGATCATCCCTTGTGATCTTCTATCTCTGATCTTCTTTCTTGCAAATCATATATGTACTTCGCGTGGCAATATGTTACGTCTACCATAATTCATGTGGATGTGGTACACTTCATCAATTTCTAACAGTATTTCTTGTTTTTCTGTCTGTAATGTTTCTTCAATCAACTTTGTCATGATGTTGCCCAGGTCTTCTTCCTTCTCTTCTGTCACATTTTGGAAACTCAAGTAGAATGTGGCCCTGTCCATTTCCAGATGGATGATTGACTCTTCTAATTCCTTAGTCACTGCCATCATCTTCTTGTCAACTATTTCCATCTCCTCCTCCATCTGTTCTGACCTGGAATCTACTATCTTTATCCTTTCCTGATCTCTTTCTATCTTCTGTTGTATTGTCTTGATTGTCAGGGTTCCACACAACATCAGCAATGCAATCAGAATTCCAAAGAAACGAAAGTCCATAGAATAAGATTTTATTG
>JAEANM010000059.1:33646-52705 GCA_017656035.1 Myanophis thanlyinensis | reverse complement strand
ATTCAAATTCAAATTTTATTGGTCACATGCACAGTCATACATGGTACGATATGCAGTGAAATGCTTACACAACCACTGACAACCACAGGTAAATTAGGGCAGAATGGGAGGGTAGGATAGGAATTAGGTTAGGAATAAGTTGGGGATAGTTTCCTATACTTTATATTTGTTAAATTCCACAGTCTTCACAAATCAATAAATTCTAGTTTGGGGACAATGTAATGTAATTCAACATTACATTAACTTCTTTTATGCAAAACACATTAGTAAACTTATTTGTATATATACATCTACACATGCATGCAGCTTTTGCACATACAATGCACGTGCACTGCATGCAGGCTCTCACGTACAGATGAGCAATTGCTGTGCACGTGCAGGAGCTCCGAAGACCAGTTGGATTTCCTGCTGCAATCGGGCAGATGCACAGTGGAGGCTTAAAGACCACTGGGTCTCTGCAATCGTGCATGCGCAATCGCATGAGCATGCTTAGCTGGAGGTAAGTTGACCAACAGCTTGTGTGTCCAGCAAAATGGCTCTGCATGCCACCTGTGGCACTTGTGCCATAGGTTCGCCATCATGGCAGTAGGAAATCCAGCTGGTCTTTGGAGCTCTCCTGTGCATGAACACGCAATTGCTCATGTGTGCGTGAGTGCCTATGTGCAGCACATGTGCATTGCACATGGAAAAGCTGCATGCATGCACAGATTGAGGTGCCACATGCGAATGGCACATGCAAAGAATGTACTTTTTGGCACTCAGTAAGTAAAAGGTTCACCACCTCTGGTATATAGTAAACCAAAAAAGGGAAATACCCAATCTACCTCACAGGTTTCTTGGTGTGGAGAAAATTAGAAGGCACTACAATGAATACTGACTTGCATTTCTGAATAAAATCGTGATTAGAAGGAAATAAATGCACAGTAGGTCAAGTCCTTATATATTTGCCATGTTGAATTTCCATACAATATTGATATTGTATGGATATTGATCTCAGGACTGTGCTCCCTAAATTTCATCAAAATGTGGACTTTGCAACCAGAGGGGAAAACACACTGGATGTTATTTATACAAACATCCCGGGTGCATACCAGGCAAAGCCCCGCCTCCACCTTGGCTACTCAGACCACATCTCTGTTATGCTAATTCCAGCATACAGACCACTCATCAGTGTTCAAGACCAGTTCAGAAGCAAGTGAGGACCTGGCCAGCAGGAGTCATCTCTGCTCTTCAGGACTGCTTTGAATGCACTGACTGGGACATGTTCAGGGAGTCTGCAACCAATGGGGACTCCATTGACTTGGAGGAGTATACATCGACTGGCTACATCAACAAGTACATTGATGATGTCACAGTCTCCAAGAAAATTATCTCACACCCCAACCGGAAGCCGTGGATAACCAGAGAGGTGCATGCTCTACTGAAAACCCTAGATTCTGCATTTAGGGCAGATGATAAAGCAGCCCTAAGAACAGCAAGAGCCAATCTGTCCCTGGCCATCAGAGAAACAAAGCATGCACATGTTCAGAGTGTCCACAGACTCTTCACAAACAGCGGTGACACACGGCGTATGTGGCAGGGCATCCAAGCCATCACTAATTACCGAACACCACCACCTGCCTGTGAGAGTGATGGCTCACTTCCAGATGTGTTAAACAGCTTCTATGCCCGTTTCAAAGCACAGAATGATGTGACAGTGAGGAAGACCACACCTCCTTCCAACGACCAGATACTTGGTCTCTCCAGTATTGATGTGAGGAAAGCTCTAAGCAGAGTCAATCCACAGAAAGCTGCGGGACCAGACAATATTCCTGGCAAAGTGCTCAGAGGATGTGCAGACCAACTGGCAAATGTTTTCGCTGACATCTTCAACATCTCTCTGAGCACCACTGTTGTCCCAAAGTGCTTCAAGACAACGATCATCATCCCCGTGCCGAAGAAACCATCAGTGTGACTACCGTCCCATTACACTTACTCCCATTATCATGAAGTGCTTCGAGAGGTCGTCATGAGGCACATAAAGACCCTGCTGCCCATAACATTGGATCCACTGCGGTTTGCTCAAATCGCTCCACTGACGATGCCATCTCCACTACATTCCATCTAGTCCTCACTCACTTAGAAAACAAGACTCATACGTATGAATGCTGTTCATAGACTTTAGTTCAGCATTCAACACTATCATTCCCCAACACCTGATGGGGAAGCTCACCCTGTTGGGCCTGAACACCTCCCTCTGTAACTGGATCCTGGACTTTTTGACTGGAAGACTTCAGACAGTCCAGATCACAAACAACACTTCTAACACCATCATACTGAGCACTGGAGTCCCTCAGGCCTGTGTGTTCAGTCCCCTGCTGACGCATGACTGTGTAGCAATGCACAGTTTGAATTATCATAAAGTTTGCTGATGACACAACCGTGGTGGATCTTATCAGCAAGAATGATGAGACATCATACAGAGAGGAGGTGGAGAAGTTAACAAATTGGTATAAAGCCAACAACCTGTCTCTGAATGTAGACAAAACAAAAGAGATGGTTGTTGACTTCAGGAGGACACAACACGACCGCTCTCCGCTAAACATCAATGGCTCCTCCATGGAGATCACAGAGAGCACCAAATTCCTTGGTGTTCACCTGGCGGAGAATCTCACCTGGTCCCTCAATACCAGTTCCATAACAAGGAAGGCCCAGCAGCATCTTTACTTTCTCAGGAAACTGAGGAAGGCACAGCTTCCACCACACATCCTTACAACCTTCTACAGAGGGACCATCGAGAGCATCCTGAGCAGCTGCATCACCACCTGGTTTGGGAATTGCACCGTTTCGGATCGCAAGACTCTACAGCAAATAGTGAGAATGGCAGAGAAGATCATCGAGGTTGCTCTTCCCTTTGTCATGGACATTTGCATCACACGCTGCATCCGTAAAGCCAGAAACATTGTGGCTGACCCCCCCCCCCCAATACACGCTCTTTACTCTCCCGCCATCTGGAAAAAGGTACAGAAGCATTTGGGCCCATCCAAACAGACTGTGTAAAAGGTTCTTTCCACACACCATCAGACTCCTCAACACAAAGAAACTGGAACCATAAATACTTCCGTATTTAGCTTTTTTTTTCTTTCTCTAAGTTCTTAGATTTAGAGCTATGTGTAGTTCTGTGTCCTGCTGTTTTTCTTTTTTATCTATGTTGTCTGATGTAGCACCTTGGTCCTGGGGAAACGTTGTTTCATTTCACTGTGTATTGTACTATATATTGTTGAAATGACAATAAAACCTAGTGACTTAACTTGACAAGTCTTTTCTAAATACTGAGTTATTTAGTAGATATGAAAAACTATTTTCTTGAATTAATTTTATCCTAATGTAAAAACAGACAATATTTTTTTATAAAACTCAACTAATTAACATGGGATTCAAAGTTGTTTTTGTGAATGATCAATATTCACTTTAGTAATACATTTTAACTGACTATAAAAACAGTAAAAATCTAGATTCATCCATCACATTATAGTGCTGATAATTAAAAAATTCTAAAGGAGCTACCATAACGGAATTGAATTGTGAGATCAAAAACTAGTTTGCTCTCCTGTTACTCTGTGTTCAGCAAATTAAAATTCTTCTTACAGTGCCTTAATAAAACAAAATTAAAATTAACTTAAAGTACTGATAGACCTGTTTGTCCATGAATTCCTTGAAAAGGATTTATGTACAATTTTTAAAGTAGCATTATCCCACATTGTAAATATTATCATGAAAATAGGGGACAAAATTATATTTTCATACTAGCAGTTTCCAAATATGTATTACATCTTTTAGTGATGGAAATACTACTGAATTTTAACTAAAAAGAAAAAAATCAAGTCTCTGTCAGGTTATCAGAGGGGATATATCATAGCTTTCTCATTGTGCCTATAGTAATTTATGATTTTGATTACTTGGGAGTCCATAAACAAGTGAAAGTATATGATTATATTAGTGAAAAAATTGAAAATCAGTTTAAAATTAGTTAAAGGTGCATTATCACACAAAAGTCTTAATTCTGATAAAGACAGAACATGATCGTTTGTCTTAACCATTAAAAGCTTTCTTCAATTATTAATCAATCAATCTGTTTAAAATATTTTAATTCTTCTACAATGGTACTTAAAAGTTTTCAAACCCTTTGGAATTTTCAATATTACTGTCTAAGGATGTAATACTGTGTCCAGCCTTTTGGCTTGCCTGGGCTTCGTTGAATGAAGAGGTATTGTCTTAGACTGCATATAAAATATATAATTATTGTATTTTTTGGTGTATAAGACACTCTGGAGTAAAAGACGCACCTAGCTTTCGGGGAGGAAAAATATATATCTGCCTTTACTGACGATCAGCTGTTCCAGGCTGAGGGGATCACTGCAGCCTATTGCTGCCTCGCGCACCCTATTTTTGGCCTGGTTTTGGCCCTTTCTTTTTCTACCTGTTTTTCGGCCGAAAAATGGCCCAAAAAGCAAAGAAAAAAAGGCTGAAAACGTGCCAAAAAAAGGCCAAGAAATTGGTAAAAAATATAGCTTTCTATCATTTCCCCAATGAAAATGAACAATATACTACTTTTGACCTAAAAGCTTAATTAGGTTCTCTTTATCTAGTTTTAGGACTTGTGGGGAAAACAAATCATGTTTTAGATGATAGACATGTAGACTGAAAATCCAAAGAGGCTCACAAACTTTTAAGCACAATTTTAAGTACAAAAGCAACATTTTCTGTAATCTATATGTCAAATTTGCTATCAAAATTATAGTGTCATCATTCAACATAAAAACCAGGCAATACAGCTAACAAGCTTTAGTTTTACAATCTTAATTAAAAGACCTTGAGAAACATTGTCTTCAGAGAAGTATTTTTATATATTTGGCTGATTTGTTATCTCTTTCACATAGTGTCAGGCAAATACTGGTTTTGATTGCTTTGTAGGCTGAATGTTGTTCTCTACATAAAGCTATGATATTTATGATAGTAATTAAATTATCCAATAGGTTATAAAAAGGATTTTATTAAGATACAAAAACTGCTCTCATTCCATTTGTAAAAAGAAGACATATGTACAACAGATTATTTTTCTTTCTTTTTCAGGCATGTTTTTTAAAAAATCTGGAATATTTCTAGGTTTCACAAGTGATCTCAAATGTCATCAAAAGATTAGCTTCCTGCAGAAAAAAAATACATGTATATTACTTACACATTATTCAGATTCGTAGCATGATTCATGGAAGTAGAAGGGGAAGAGATCAGTCAGTTCTTAAGAATATCTTACCAGCCTAATTTTTCAGATTTACACCTACTATTGTATTCCATTCCAGTGATTTGGTTGTTAAGCAAAATGGTCATTAAGCAAATTACACCATAAAGATCCTGTGAAGATCTCTGTATAATCGCATTCAGATAAAGTTACCTCATACAGGTAGTTCTCAACTTAGATTGTTTAGTGACCGTTCAAAGTTACAACATCACTGAAAAAAATGTCTTATGACTGTTTTTCATACTTACAACCATTATAGCATTCCCGTGATCAGATGCTTGGTAACTGGCTCATATTTATGATGGCTGCAATGTCCCAGGATCATGTGATTACCTTTTGCAATCCTTTAACAAGCAAATCAATAGGGAAGTCAGATTCGTTTAACAACTGTTACTAATGTAAGAAATGCAGTGACTAACTTAACAACTGCGGCAAGAAAGGTCATAAAATGGGGCAAAACTCACTTAACAAATGCCTTACTTGGTAACAAAAATGTTGGGTTCAATTGAGGTTGCAAATCAAAGGCTACCTGTATTGATATGTCAACATTTGCTCATAAATGTGCTGGTATGTATTGGTCAGAAAATGATTTTTATTACTGTTTATTACTATCATATTTTTGAATGATCACTGACTATCAATAAATTTCTCGGATATGTATTTAAAAGACTCAATAACACCCTTGTTCCTTTTTAAAAAATCAGTTTATGCATTTTCAATTTTACATACATATGTGCTTAGTAAACAGCGTATTGTCTGGACCAATTTGCTTATATAATAATACTTTTCTAACTCCTAATGTCTACCTCTATCATCCAACCATTTGTAAAACAAATCCCATGTTCGAAAATACTCCGTATCTTTCTCTTTTATTTGTAATGTCAAATCTGTCAATTTCTGCACAATCTAAATTTTTTTAAATTACATATTCTTCTGTAGAAGTTTCCTCATTTTTCCAGTACTGTGCAAATACAATTCTTGCTTCAGTCAAGACATGTAGTATTAAGTATATATTCCCTTTATCATACTTCTCCGATTCTACACCTAGCAAAAATATTTCTGGTTTTATAATTATGTGCTGCTTTAACATTTTTTCTAACTATATATGTATTTTTGTCCAACAATTCTTTGCTTTTGCACATGTCCACCACATGTGATAATAGATGCCCGGAATCTGATTACATTTCCAACATCTGGTGGACATCTTTTTGAACATCTTTGCTAGTCTTGCCAGTGGCAGGTGCCATCTATAAAACATTTTATATAAGTTTTTCTTATAAGCAGTTGCCGTTACAGTTTCTTTCCCAAAGTTTTTGCCATTTATCTAATACTATTGTATCCCCAAAGCTTTTTGCCCATACTACTATCATTCTATCTTTTACCTATTCATCTTCCATTTTAAAGCTTAACAAGAAATTATATATTAATCTACTCCTAAAAAATTTTGATCACCCATATTCCTTGAAGTACATCTTCACCTGAGAAGAAATTGATTGTATTTTGTGTTGTGGACATTTTATAGAACTAAAAGACTACATGGCTACAGAATCCCAAAACAGTTCCCAATAACTGAATCCCCAAGATATTGTAAATACCAAATTAGAATCCTTTACAAACTATTACTATAGTTCATAGTGTTTTGCATCTGTTGTTTTCACCATCTGTATGACTAAATATTTTTCTCTTACTGATGTACATTATTTTAAGAGTGGGTGTGATTCCAATGACATTACATTGCCAGGGTTTTTTTTAAAAAAGCATTTGCACGCATCTGTTATGCATTCTGCACTAAGGAAACATTCCTCTGTTATTTTTTTAAGGCAATTGCAGCTATGGCTGCAATCACATTGTAAGGTTTGTTCTCTGGCATTTTTATCATTGTCCTTTGAAGCATTAATTAAACAGATTTTTTTCCATGCCTAAACAACTGAAGGAGTAACGTGGGTGACTGGTAGATGAATAATTTAAATTTACTCACTGGTCTTTTCCTTTCTACTGCAGGGCAAGCTGAGCAGAATTTTGATCAGTTTATTTCCTTTCTTTCTTTATCTTTAATCGTATTTATATACCGCCCCATCTCCCTAAGGACTCGGGGCGGTTTACAGCCAGTAAAAATAGTACAATACAATAATAACATTTAAAAACAGTATAAAATCATTAAATTAGCTGTACTAATTAAAATTACCATTAAAATTCTAAAATTTATAAAATTAAGATTTAATATAAAATTAAATTATCCCAAATATCAGGTATCAGGCCAGACCAGCTAGTTGGAAAAAATGGGTCTTTGCAAAACTACAGACATTATCTCATTAATTTTTTTTCCTCAGGAAGGGGGTGGCTAAATAAATTGAATTTTTAATAGATAGATTACTTACAAAATAATTTTCAAAAAATCTGTAATCTCAAAATACTTAAAAATATTGTAGGCAACTCCCCGGATGATTCCTTTTAGTTACCATGGGAGAGGCATTGCCTAAAATGCCTCTAAAAAGTAACTTCCTCCTTCCTCCTTCTTAAGAAATGCAGTTATGACAAGAAATGCAGTTATGACCTCCTTCCTCCTCCTTAAGAAATGCAGTTATGAGAGCACGGAGGTCCCTTGTAGACTTTTTTAAAGAGTGTCAGTACAGGTAATCCTTGCAAACAACAGTTCGCCTAGTGACCTTTAAAAGTTAAAACGGCACTGAAAAAAGTGACATGCCCATTTCCCACACTTATGATTGTTGTAGAACCTCCATAGTCACATGATTTACATTTTTATGCTTGACAGCTGGCTCACATTTATAACGGTCGCAGTGTTCCAGTGTCACATGATGATCCCCTTTTGCCAAGCAAAGTCAATAAGAAAACCAGAGTCATTTAATAACCATAGTACTAATTTAACAATTGCAAATGTGACAAGAAAAGTCATAAAGTGTGGCAAAACTCAACAAATTTCTCATTTAGCATCATAAATGTTGGGTTCAGTTGTGGTCATAAGTTCAGGACTGCCTGTATGTGTCAGCAATTCCAGTCATCTAATACTGAAGATTTTAGATAAACTTGACCAAATTGTAATTATCAATCATATGTGAAATATCTTTCAGCTACTGTGTCATGAGTTTTAATTTTTATAAAAAAATTATTTTTAATTTATTTTTAATTCTCACTTACTAATACTAAACTATTTTTTTTGTAGTGAATTGCTTATATGACACTCAGATCAAAATGGAATCTCCTTTTGGGGGGGTGTTATATTTGAAATAGACTTTCTTCAAAAATATTTTACTCTATAAATGATCTGTTTTTCTTTAAGTGTGCAATTATCTTCTTCACTTTTCCTTCACATTTTACAATTTCTGTTTTATGCAGGAAATAGCCCGTTATCTCCGTCCTGGCACTCTTCGTGCTCGTTTTGGTAAAAACAAGATCCAAAACGCTGTCCATTGTACAGATTTACCAGAGGATGGACTTTTGGAGGTAAGACTAAGAAGTACATTTTTAAAATTATCTTAGATTACAGGTTGTTGTTTTTTTTTTAAATTAAAATCCACATAGAAAATTATTGGAAAATTGTTATAAATTATATTTAACATGACAAATGTTTTTTAAATAATCCTCTCTTCCTCCATGTACATGTTACAACTAGCTGGAATATAGAATTTTATTTTGAATTAGCATTTATATAATTATCATGAATGTATCAGTACAGTGCATGCTCCTATGACTCCAGAATACATTGGTATATTCCATGTATCTTCTAGTTGGTAGGGTATAAGCAATAGTATATTGTCTTGGAAATTAGTTTCTCAAATAGAGATCTTGTATAGAACAGGATGACTATTCATGAGGTAAATCTGAATTTTGGTAGCACTTGCCAAAACACCAAAATATTTCAAAAATAAAAACTGCTGTCCTAACAACTGTGACTACACCTTCTCTACATTTTTGAAAATCATTATAAGAAAGCCTTGATTAATCAAAACGATGATGGATTTTGGATATCTATGGATCAATCTGATGATAACCATGGCATTGCAATGCTATGGTTCTTTTTCTTTTTTCTGGTCTAACTTCTTTGCTTTAAAATCTTTATTATTAATTAATTTTAAAAAATATTATTATAGTCATAGACCATGATAGAAAAAGTACATTTTAAAAGCTAAAAATAATATAAAATATGCAAAGTTAAAAAAACCAACACACACAAATGGTATACAGTATATACCTAAAACTATAGTATAGGAAATATTTTAAAGACCTTAAAAAAAGAGACTTGAAATATACAGTATAAAAATATAAAAAGTAATATATGGTTAACTAAATCTATCAATACAAAACTCAACTAATAAATGTTTATTAAGTATGGTTGAGGCATGGATTTTGAGCACTGCTGTGCAAACCTGGCAATAATGTATGTATGCCTGCAAACAATAGGAAGGTATAAAATTGTCTGGTGTGGTCTGTATTTCACCGATACAGAATTGGTGAGATGAGGTTAGTATCAAAGGTCATATAAATCTTTCACTTTTACTGGTTTTTTATTGTTGTTGCACTTTGCATAATGCTGCTTAATTGAAAAGTTACACATATATGTACATTACTATATTGCTACATTAATTAGAATTTAAAATAAATTTACTTTTGTTGATATTGCAGGATTGATACCATAGAATTATTGTTTACTTAAATAGGCCAGATGTCCCCAATTTTTATTATGTATTTGGCAGTTGGTTTTGCTGGATAATTAAATCCCCAAGGGAAATGTCATGACTTGCTATGCTGCCATAACATCTAATGTAATTAAGAATGGTAGAGCTGGATTTTTCAAACTTTCTAATTCTTTAATTTGCACTCTATTTTAATATTGTAAGATTGATATAGTGTTGCCCTATTCAGCTAACGCCAAAAAGGTATTTACATGTTACGTACAATACTTTTCATCCTTCAATTGGACCTCATCCAACACTCACAATAAATGTATATATAATTGAAATATTGAATACTTTTCAGATTTCTTGATGGTTGAAATTCATTATTTGAGAATCTTGGCTGAAATAAACATGCAACATTTTCCCCTTACTTGAGATGACTTCAGGCAAATGTCAGAAAAATGTGGCTTGTGTTAAACACAAGCACTTCAGAATTGGTCCTGCATAGTTAAAATATATTGTGGTACTTATATCATCTTCCAGTTTGTGATTATGCATTAGAAAGTCAAGTTTATCTAATTGCTAATTAGGCAAGCTTGTACTATTCTCAGTAATAAAGAAGAGGCTGATGGAAATGAGGTTTTTGTCCCTTTAACCAGGATAGAAAAGCCATAGCTGTTTTGTACAATTATTGATTCAAGAGGTGATTAAATGAATAAGTTTGGCATAGGACATTTAGGCTTAACTTCTCCAAATGGGTTGAATTTCTTTATGAACTACCATAATTGCTAATAATTCAAATGGCAAGACAGCAAATTGGAAGTTACAGATTTTTCATAATACATATGATATCAGCTGGTGGTTTAACATGACCCTTATTAACATTCAGCTTTTCTCAGTGGAAATTAGTGGAAGTGAAACATTCTGGTTAGTCAGGTTCAAAATAAATTAAGATACATGGACAGTCTGGTGAAATAGGAAATAAGTAGTCATGTATAGGGTTTCCTGTTTGAACAGAGGGGTTGGACTAGAAGATCTCCAAGGTCTCTTCCAACTCTATTATTCTCTTATGTGGAAGACTGTAGTCTGGAAATTTGGACTGTGCGTTGTAGTTGAGCAAAGTAGTTCTAGGTTCATGAGGATTGCTTTGAACATTAGCCTGGATCACTTGCAACTCAGTTAAAATATGCAAGGATAGTGAGTGCCTTGACAACAGGAAAGTATAAGAAAGGAAGTACACCTCAAAATGATGTTTATGTATGTGCATGTATTCTATATTCTACACGCACACCTCGTACACATTCACATTGATCAACATTATAGTCTGACCCTGAACTCTTGGCTTTTTCCTTGTGAAAATGATTTCATTTAGCAGAGTAAATTTAATAAATAACTCTCACATGACTTATTTGAGCTGGAAAATAGGAGCAGAAATTAAAATGCTAATGCATTTCTCATTATTAAACCATTTTCATTCATAAAAATTGAATGGCTATTCATTTCATTTTTTAGTATCATTACACTAATGTCACATGCGTTTCTAGATCATCTTTAGCTTACTAAATAAAAGACTCTAATTAATATGCATCTTAATATCTTTTGGATAATATTTTCAGTTGAAAATCATTACTTGTACTTTGAGTTCAATGTAGATTCCAGAAATGACAGATTTAAAATGTGAAATATTCAAAAGTAGTAGTAATATTTGGGTTATGAAACTATATTAATTATTATATGTAACTGTAAAAATGTCTATATAATAAATCAGTTTAGATGATAAAAATGCTACTGGTAAATTTTTATACAAGAATATTCCAAGGTTTAGTGTTCTTTTGTAGATAAAAAAGTAAACTGGTGCTATGGAGAAGTGATTATCCTTTTAATTTTAATCCTGATGTAGAGAATATGGTTCTGTGAGAGGAAAATTAGCATCTGGGCCTGTGGAAGCAGTTGGATGTTCTGTCTGCCATCCCAGAAAAGACGTTGGTCCTAAGGGAGCTTTTAAGATCCTTCTCAGATTGCTTTGCAACATCCCAGGGAATGTTATAGCCCACAGGCTAAGAATTCTGAAATTGTAGGAAAGTAGATTTTAATTGAATATAAGGAAAGTGAAGTCCCATTGGCAAGGGGACCTTGATAGTAGTACCAGTAGCCCAGAGAGATTGTACGTATACTCACCTTCTCTGGATGTGGTCAGATAATGACTACTAGTCTTCTCTTGTAGAAAATTTAATTTAGATTCCTATAAAGAGCACAGGCTTGGATTTAATGAACTAAATGAGCGTTTCTAATTCTATGATAATATGATTTTATTGTTGTAAGAAAGAAAGTAATATTGTATAGTTATTTTGATACATGGCAACAATTTTTGTACATACTTTCTCAAAATTAATGTTAAATACAACTTGGTCCAAGAGAACATCTGATATCCAGCTGAATCATGACTGAAGCTCAGACTGAAGTACATTAACTTATTGTCATCACAATTCAAAATAAGATGAGGACTCAATACATTCAGTGTTAGGGTCACTCAGAGGGTTAAGGATGAACAGAAGCAAGAAGAGAGTATTCACAAATAGAAATGTACTGAAAGGCACAAATGCCAAAACAGAATTATTACCATGAAAAAGCTGATATTTTTTATAGAACAGCATTTAGTATCTCAGGCATGCATGTATTAAAAAGAGAACACTTAATAATTTTTATACTTTACAATTTGACAGTGCTTGGGCCTTATTTCTTTGGTTTCTTAGCATTACTTTTTTAGTAAACATGTTTAAGTTTGCATATTTACCGAATCAATTTTATGATGTACACTGCCCAATCACTTATTGATATGGGCAACTAAAGAAACCAAATAAATAAATAAATTCTTTTGGCATAATTTTTTTTTTAATTAAGCTTGGGTTTTGTTTTGTTTTTTGTCAATTTCAGATATAACCTTATCCCATTTTTGTCAGTGTAAGCGATGATGGGATCAATGGGATTTACTGAGTCTTGGTGGCACAGTGGTTAGAATATAGTACTGCAGGCTAATTCATTGCTTACTTCAGGAGTTTGATTCTCACTGGCTCAAGGTTGACTCAGTCTTCCATCCTTCCGAGGTCAGTAAAATGAGAACCCAGATTGTTGGGAACAATATGCTGACTTGGTAAACTGCTTAGAGAGGGCTGTAAAGTACTGTGAAGTGGTATATAAGTCTAAGCGCTATTACTATATTCTTCTGCTGTAGAGATAATTGTGAAAAATTTGACGTTTCAGTATTTACTGTGGAAGGGCATCTTATATTAATTCTTTCATTAGTACAGCATTGGCACTTATTTTACTGTTAAAGAAAGTTAAGTTCCTCATGCCTGCTCTACATGTATATCTGATGATTACTTCTGTTGAAATCTGTAGAGCACAACTTCTAAATTACAACGTATAAGAACTACAATAGAAAAGCAGGGAACTGAACCCAAAATACTGAGGTGGGTTGATCCTGCAGTGTCTTGCTTGCAAAGCAGAATTGGAAAAAGCCGTTTAAATTTATGATTAAATTAAAATTATAGTTTGAATCCAAAAACTGTACAATTTTCCACGTAAATCAAAATATTGTAAGGCTTCCTTTTCTTTTTCATTTCTTTTTCATTTTTCTTTTCATTTTCCACAGCCTTGCTTGGAAAATGGCAACTGATTTTACAACTGAAGGGGATTTCATTTCAAAAGCAGCTTTCAAAAGAAAGTTGGAACAACTTTTCAGTCGGGGAAAATCAGATTCCATAATGAGCTATCTGAGCAGCACTTCTAATTTTGAACGGATTTGAAGGAGAGGGGTCCAGATTATGGGGAGGGGGAAGGGCTGAGAAAGCAAAAGTCTTCCCTTGCTGTCTGAGCAGAAATCTGTTTGCATTATATTTGATCTAACCCTCCCTGTGTATCAGTTAGACAGACAGCAAGAGTTTTTCAGATTGAACTTGAGACCTAACTTTTGTTGGGCATAATTTTAAGATGATCCTAAACTCTTATATAAAATGAAGATTCAGTGAGTTCAACTACATCAAAAGAAATATTGAAATCATTTTTGTTTCCTGCCATTTTCTTTTGTATAAAGATAACGAAGTGTGTAAATGATTAACTCTACAAAGTTCCAACTGGCTGAAAGCCTACACTTTCTTTGCCTAGCATTCCATTATGTCATATCCTGAACAAAGGTCTCTTAGTGCCGTACTGTGTCTTTTCAGATGTAAGCTCCACTGAATTTGGTGAGGCTTATGCCCACCCAGGTAAGTGGGTCTAGGATTGCAGCTGAAGGGTGCTGTTACATATTAACTTAGGGGTAAGTACGCAACCGAGTCTTTAAGCAATTTGGAATTTATTCTTCTTTCCTCAGCAGTGCATTCTTATTAGTAAAACAAGGGAATCAATCATGTGAAGTGAAGCAATGCCTGGTCTGTCATGGGCTCTTCCTTCGTACTACATTTCCCCTTTCAGAGGCCTTTAAATAATTAATAACAAGGCCATTGTACTTCCCAGTCATCTGGTGATGCTGCAATACAGCCTTTCATCAAGGGCTAATACTGAGCGGTATAATTCTATGCCCGGTGCTTTAAATGTTCAGAGAGAAAAGAAAATGCTTTGGGGGCTGAGGAAGGCAGCGTCAGACCAACTTTCCTTCTCAATCTCCCTACTATTAAGCTTTTTCCTAGTCTTGTTTTCACTAATTGCTTCAGTGATTTCTATTTCACTACGGCATTTGGTTTTTGGTTTTTTGCTTTTCTATTTGTGTTGTGGTTACAATGCAATCTTCTTGTTTTATATTGATTTGGATACGTTGTTGTGAACTGCTTTGTGTAATTCAAGTGGGGGGAAAAAAATCTCATTTGATTTTTAGAAAAATGGAAAAACAGCCAATTCAGCAGAAATGATGTTTGTTTATGCAGTTATTTCATATCCTTTATCATAATTTCTAATTTTGGTAGTAGGGACTAAAAATAAGTAAAATCCTTGTTTGCCTACAAGGGTTCAAAATTAGACGTTCTATAAATGTGTCAATTCAGCATTTGCTAATGTATATGGCATGGGTCTCTCCACTTTGGGCTCCATATACCAAGGCCCTTCCTTTCCCCCAAATTGCTGAAACATTTTCTTTGTTTCTATCAGAACAGGTAGAAAAACCTAATTGACCTTAGCTAAGCAAGATGAAAGAGACTGCATTTTGGATCTCTCAAGTAATCGGAGAGCTTGTAGGCTAGATTGGGCAGTTGAATTTTTAAAAATCCTTAATATTTTTTTGGGGGGGGGAGGCTTTTGTATTACTGCCAAGGAAGAAACATAATTATTTCCATAAAGTCACCAAGAGTTAAGTTCAATTTACAAGCTTACCTTAAGGCTCATACTCCAGATTTCATATTTTGTGGCACCAAGACTCCAAGTAGTTTACAATACAAGATTAAAACAATCAACAACCTCTTTCCTCAAATGCCAGTGGAATCCAGCCCAGCTGAAGCCTGGCCATCATAAAATCTCTACAGCAGCATTAATAATCAAGTTATAGAAAAATTGAACACCTGTCTAAAAAGGGAATATTCATAATCATTCAAGTTTAGTAAGTAAGATTTAAGTTAGTAAGGTATTTCACAGTGCAGAGGCCATCATGAAACACTTGCCTTTGGGTCCATGTCTCCTGATTCCTTGTAAGGACAGGACTTGAAGAATTTCATGTCCTAGACATGTATATGGGTGTCAATGCAGCGAAATCGTTATTTAATATCAATCCTCATCATTTTCTGGGTTGGTTTAAAGGCAGATACATGTAGTCTGCACAATGCTTAAAAACATATACTAAAGTTACCAAGGGTTCTCAATCCAGCTAGGTGCACAACTGGTATGTCACAGCAAGCTAAGCAAAGCCATTGCCTTTTTCCGTGCCTTCTACCTGTGGTTCTAATACTAGCTGTGAGTCCAGGAGAACTTCTATGAACATGTTTCTTCAGTAAGAGGATGACCTATCAAATAAATTATTATAGAGTCAACTGCATCTATATAAACAGTAACATTGAGATTTATTTTGAGCTTCATTTGCCCCATCTAGTTCTTCATGGCCTTTTTGTATGTCATCATTATTTTTTTCAAAATGGCAGGAGACAGTTTTTAATAATTGCTATTGAAATGATTTGAGGAATTTAAAAAGAAAAGCAAAAGTTACCACTCCTGAGCTAGTGCGAATAGCTGTTGAAAGGCCAGAGTTTGGTAGAGCTCCCATTTTTATTGATTGATCAAATTTATATTCTGCTTTTCTGTTTGTTTAAACCTCAAGATAGCATACAGTATTTTTTAAAAGAGGCAGCTATATGTATTTTATAATTGAGTTATTGCTTTAAACTCAATTTGATGACTTCCAAATATATTGGAGTATATATTAGAAGTCTATTCTTATGACAATCAGATTTAAAGGGGTATTTCACAATCTATAAGAGTAGGTAAGTAGGAGAGAGACTGGCCAAGCCAGAGAGAGGAGTCAAATGAGGAGTTAATCTGGAATCCCTGTGGGCACAAGAGGACAAAGCCTGACACCCTTGAATGCTGTTGAATCTTACCTAGTCTTATACAGATGCAAACTGTCAGTCTGAGAAGATTATTGTCCATAGACGTAAGCAATAAAAAGATAATTGAGTTATTTACGTGTGAATCTGGTTGTTCACACCTGGCATCAAGATACATAAAGAGTATGTATAGGATGCTTCCAATTACCAGCTACCAAATATGATGACATGTGATTTCTTGATTAGAAGATTGAGACAACTGGCCCTGTTTTAACTCTCAAGGTTATAAAATACTATTATTTTGGCAGTTCCTATAGATGCTCCCTATAGTAATATAGTCACTGTTTGTGCGGTGGAGTTCCTTGACAATAGAATTCTTTGCATCATAGGAAAACTTACGGAGTATCTTTGCCTTTTTTGAGCAGGGCTGGGAAATGTCCTCCTCCTCCTCTGGATCAAACCCTTTATGCTTCCCTCCATTCCCATTCATAACTAGATACCTTATAGTTACTATTACTGTGCTGTACCCGAATACTGTATCCAAATATCCCTTGATTAGGAATATTTTTATATAAGTGGCTGATAGCTTATTTGCTTTTGATTTCACCAATTTTCCTTTTCTTGGTAGAATTGATACTTTAACCAGACCTATTTTCAGCTTCTCTGAAGAAATAGTAGATGCTAATTCCAGGGAAGCTGTCCATATGCAATAAAGTGAAACAGAACAAATACTTTTCTTTCATTTTATTCAGGATAGAAATCCTATTATCTGTCGTCTCTTGCTAGTATTTGAATATGTGTTATCCTTAGTCCTCTTAGTGGTGAATGAGTTTGGCAGCTGTTTGGGAATTGCATGTGTGTGTTACCATGTTTTCTCTCTTCCCTAGAAAAATGCTTCCCTAAGCAGCATTTGAACTTATGACATCCAGTTAAATTGTTACTGCCGTAACCCTTATTAGTCCTTGCTCTTCTTTGTCAACAAGGTTATTAACCCTGTAGCTATTATATACTTATAATTATTGCATTTTAAAGTTATCTTTTCTGTTATCACTTCAGCCTTCAGGCTTTGTCATTATGTCTAACTGCAGTAACTTTTTCTGTTTTGTATAAAAGAATTACAGTTTTAAAAAATTATAATAGCCTTTCACCTCAGTCTGCCTTTGCTGTGGCCTACATTTTGCTATGTCACTACAATATTATTTCCATGGTTTGGATATTTATGAAAATCATGGCCATTCTCCTGGAAAGAAAGCAATTCTTCTCCAAAGGGAGATTTCCATTCCAAATCTCTTCCAGAGATTTGCAAATTGGATCTCCGCCTTGATGCACTTTGTCTTTCATTGTCAATTAAGAATTCTCCATAGCAAGTCATGTGCCATGCTACAATCTCTTCAATGACCTTTTTGATGGCTTTTTTGTATGGTTTTTTGCATGATTTATGCAAAGTTCACATCCTTGTTGTAGTCTTTTATGTTGCAATGCAACATAGCAGTTGGATATCAGAACTATGAGATAATACATTGGGGAAAATGTGTTATTTTTTAATTTCATGTAATAGAGCATCTGCCTTTACCTGCTATTTAACAATGGGTACAATGCTTAGAGAGTATGGTATAAGAACATGAGTTGCTGTGGTTCTTCAAGTGGTCATCCTATATTTACACAACCTTGCTCCATTTTGAGGTATTCTTTTATAGTGTTGAAGCAGCCTTCAGAAGTCTGGGTCAATTGGACAAATAGAGATTTTTCCCATAGTCACTTGCATTAACTGTGTTTGCTGCCAGGCTGTCAAAAATTCTGATGTGGCTGTGAACCAGGGGTCTTCAACCCTGGCAACTTTATGACTTGTGGACTTCAACTCCCAGAAGTTGTCCCAGAACGACTAGTGGACTTCAACTCCTGAGGATTTCTGGGAGTTGAAGTCCACAAGTTATGTTGCCAAGGTTGGAGACCTCTGCTCTGGACCATCCACATTTGCAGCTTAGCATGAAATGTGAGGCCATATATAATATACTTTTTAATAAATACTATATAATAAACTTTTAAAAAATAATCTATTTCTCCCAGACTATTATAACTCAAAACCATAAATTCCACGATGTTCAAGTAGAATGTGTGATGGGTTTCAGCCAATCCTTCCTGTTCATTTTTTCCCGAAGCAAACTTAGAAACAGATGGATAGAATGGCGGTTTGCTAGAACCAAATTATGATTCTGTCAGTGTGTTGCATGCTTTACAATTACCTTGTTTTGGTTTCTTTTGCAGGTGCAATACTTTTTCAGTATCTTAGACAGCTAACAGAACATTGTGAAGTAAAACTGCTTAGAAAAAACAAACTGCAGAATGGGAAATGTATGTTTATTCATTTATTGTCCAGTGTTTAAACCTGAATGAAATACAAGGCCCACAAGAGCACTGAACTCCTGGCTATTACATATATTAGAACATAGAGTTTTGCACTTTAGACAACATTTAACACCAATTGATGGGATAACTGCATTGCTTCTCAAAGTTCAAAATAAAGATTTATTTTCAGACATGTGGCTTTGGTTTATTTTTATACATTACACCTTTTTCTTGCAGAAAAAAAATTATACAACTGCATAAATATAAAATTCTTCCA
>JAEANM010000059.1:0-33636 GCA_017656035.1 Myanophis thanlyinensis | reverse complement strand
CACCATGAAAATGGTTAAAACATTCAATAAAGACAGCACCACAGCATGTGATGCTTCTCACAGGAAAAGAAGAGAATATACAAAGCAAAATAATTATTCCTATCACTAGTTAAATTGATAGGTTGACATAGGTCTCACAGACAATTTTAAAACATAGGATAAAAGAGAAAGAAAAAGACACCAATTGCTACAAAGCACAGTACATAATCACTTACTCTCCATAGTTTTGTTTCAAAGTTAAAGTAATTTTTTCCCAGCCACCACACTAAATTTAGTAACTACTGAGGAATAGAAGTTGGGGAAAGCTTCATGGAGTGCTATTGAGTAATCACAGATGGGCCTTTACCTTTTCAAAACAAAAGAGCCGGTTTGATGTAATTAAGGTGTTGATCTAGAAATCGGGGCTGTGAGTTCTAGTCCCACTTTAGGCATGAAAAACTGGAAGGCTGACTTTGGGCCTCAACCCAAGTCATATCATAGGGATGTTGTAGTGGGAAAATAGGAGCAAGGAGTATTAGGTATGTTTGCTGCCTTGAGTTGTATATGAAAAAAAAAGGCAGGATAAAAAAAATATTTAAAAAATGAAAAAAGTACTGTGCCAGTTTTAATCCCACTGAGTATTTACACCTTGTGCAGCAAATCTGTGCTCACAGAAAGTAGAAAACAGTACAATAATACATGGCTTGAAAAATGACCAGAATAATGCACCTAAAGTACTGTACACTAAATAAAATTCACATGGCAGCAATACTTAGGGGGCAGAAACACTGCTTACTACAAGTCAGTTATGGAATCATAATTTACAGTAGAAATGGGCATATCCCAAGGCTCAATTCTGTTTTTCATCATTTACAATAGAATAAATATCTGTCACTATTGCTACACTTTTTAGGTTTACATTCTAATCTATTTAAATGCAGAAAGCTAGTGTAAAGCATATAGATTATGTGTAGGTCCCATATGTATGAGTTTTGTTCAAGACTAGTAGTTTTGTCTCTTTTTATACTTTTTAAATGGCTAAGAGGAAAAAAGAAGAAACAAACTGCTTGTGATCAGCTGCTTTTTATCTCAATTTTCATATCAAAACGTCCCTGGAAACGATCTTTGTCACTGTAGTCAATATTTTGACCATAGGCCTTGCACTCGATGCGCACCTCCATATCAGTAGTCAGATTAGTGAATTTTACTGCTACAAGGGGTTGAAGGTATTTCTTCTGAATGAGATTGCCATAATATGGGTAATATTGTAGAGGAAAGCCAGCATAGCCACCAAGACCATAGTATTCCACAGGGCCAATTTTGTTCAAATCCTCTGTTTTCTGAAGAGATAAATGAAACATATTTTTTAAAAAGCATCTTTCCTGACCTGTGCTTCACTTTGAGCTGTTCTCTAGCAGAGTAAACATCAAATTATGCATCTTTCCAATACCCTTTAGTGAGTTGTAATAATTAAAATAGTCATGTCTCCATCAAGCTTAATTGCCTTAAAATATGGTTCCATGATACCGTGTTTGAATACCTAAAATTTTACATCCTTTTCACATATTCCAATAACATGGATGATAAAAAAAGTGAGAAACATCTACCCACATAACAGAAAACGTCTACCTGAAATTAACATGTGGAGAAGTTTTTGTACCATTAGAGTCCCTACTGTTCCAGATTTTTTAGACTTAACAATGAGCATAAATCAAGAGCCACAATCAGTATAGATCTTAAAACATTAGTTTCCCAATGCAACATAGCTGGTCTCCAATAAGACCATTACATCTAGAATGAATAGTCATAAAAGATAACATTAGTTTTTGACTGTGCTCATATAGCCCTATCAACTTGTATTCCTTAGTACCTACGATCTTACTCTTTCTAGAATTGTTGGACTTGAATTCCTAGAATGCATACCTGGCTAGGAGATGAAATTCAACGTAGATAAAGAAAAGCCCAGTTTATGCAGAAATTGAATTGAAAAAAAATGGCTAGTCATAGAACCAAAAGTAAAAACTTAGCCTTTCTCTCCATGTATTCATTGAACGTCAGAACATAGGTTATTTTCAAAAGGAGAATCATTGAAGAATTATGCAGAATATTTCAAAAACTAGCAATCATTAACTAAATGAAGTTTCCAGCTTCACAGGCAACATACCTCTAAAATGGGAAGGGGAATGTTGCTTTTATTCCATCTATATCTTTCAACTTCAAAACCATTCAAATTCAAAACATTGTGCATATTGCTGTATGTAAGCAATGGAAGAAACTACTAAAGCGTTAACTGCCATCCAGCTTCCTTGGCTACCTATAAACTTCTAGGAAACCCAGAAGTACATGATGTTGGCAACAGCTGTCTCTTGATATTTTCCCCAGAATTTTAATTGGAAAGGTAAAAATTTAATATTGGAAGTTATAAGCATTCTTATAATAGGCATTTTAACATAGATTTGCCACACAGAAATCAATAACCATTGGCAGCTTTTCAACTGAGTTAGCGTTCTAACCCTACAAAAGGAATTTATAACTAATAAGACTGATTTTTTTGGCTTCACTCTCCAAAAAGAAAAGCACAAAGAAGCAAACTAGCAACTTCTTAAAGCAGCTGCATCTTCTCCCAAGATAGCACTGTTATTTTACATTACTGAAGAAAAGTATTACTTTTGTCCTCCTATGGACTCTGAAGCACCTGAGCACTACGCGTCCCTGGAAATATTTATAAAAGATTTCATGCTGTTTGGTAGATGTTTTCATGATTGCCGTAGGAATTTAGCTAGGCCATCCAACGGTCTGTAATCTGCTGCCGACACTTTTCCCCATTCTTTTTTGCATGTTGAAGTACACACTGAATTTATAAATGTGGGTAGACTGCCAAGCATCCAAATTTTTATCAGTCGACCATAGGGGCACTGCATTGGCTGTAACTTCAAGGAACAATCGTAACCAGCATTCGTTCAGCACCATGTAATTTTGAATGGTTGCTAAACAAATGGTAGCTAATCTAGGGCTACCTATATAATCAGCCCAGAGACCATATTCCTCATATCTGATGCCAGAAAATGTCTTTTTATGGCCTCTTTACTTTAGATGGTTCATACAGCCAAAGGAGAACCTCCTAGAAGCAAATCAGTATGGTAACCTCTAGTTGTGTTGGATTCCAGCTGTTATATGACAGTTACCATAATGCATCTGAAGACTAATGTGAAGGCAACAGTTATCTCAAAGTTTCCATAGCTAAGAATGAGAACTTGATATGGCTAAGGCACAAGCCAGGAGTCATCACAGTCTCTTAGCACTAATAACAGATATGATTCCAATGCCTGATCAAAGCTAGCAGTAGTATTTGAACTACCAGGACAGCCTTTAAGACAGATCCTAAAGACAACACATTTCATTAACAGGATTAACTATTTTACCTTAGCAGTGCAATGAATGGGAAGGACATAGGGATTATATTTTGCCAGCAGCTCAGGTGGGATGGAATCATTTTGTGGAAGCTGAAGAAAAGAAACACATTTCAAGAAAGTTTTAACAAATTACTATATACACATTTCACTGCATTTCGTACCATGTATGACTGTGCATGTGATGAATAAAAATTTGATTTGAAATCATTTAACTCCTATATCCAATATATTTATTTCCCATATATTATATCCTCTATAAGCAGTTGTTTAACTAACAGTTTGGAAACAAAGCAGGAAAGGGAAAGGGAAGAAAGGAAAGGAATCTACATGAAGTGGAGAAAGATACATAGCATTTATTTATGCATTATCTGCTTCCTAATCATTGCTATTCTTTGGTCAACTCTGCCAATCTCAGGTAGTTCTAACTTCTATCAGAAAATTGGGGTAGGAGTGTATTTGAAAAAGCAGAAATCAAATAATCAAGACTAAGGATGATTTTAGTTGAAACACCCAGCAGTTGGGCAATGTTGGGATTCAAGGTTTAGTGACCATGGTCTAAACATATATATTTTCTATTCTGGATTACAATTTTAATCATCCCACACAGAACATTATGTAGCATATAATGTATTATAATAAAAACAATAGACCGAGGCTAAATTTAGATCCAGACCAGTGTCTTTACATGGCCATAGGATGAAATAAATTATTCCTTCCTTCTCAAAATACAATTTTGTTTTAACTGACTTAGAATATCTGTTTGCATTGCATCACATATTAAATGTGTAAAAATATCCAAATGAGACTATAGGTGCAGTTTATTTCCAGAGATATTTCTTTTTTTTTTTTAAGAGATTGATCAGTGAAAATATTGGATAGAATCACCACCATTTTATTTATCAAGATTTCCAACTTCTTCTAGGACTGTATTAATTATTGCTTTGCTGGATGACCATTAGATGAACAGTTATCAGTTTGGGTAGAGAAAGAAACAAGCTTGTCCAAGCTGAGATACACTATTTTCCTATGAAATCATGTTACCTACATTTATCTCGTATTTTACAAAAAGAAAAGTAATACTTGCCTTAGGTATGTAACCCAGAATTCGGTTGAGTTTGATGATGACACATGGTTTGCCATCTTCGTAACCATAATTAGGATCATCTAAGCCAGAGCAATTTCCCAGCCAACTGCGAAAGAACTTGCAAGATGGCAGGGCACCTAGAGAGCCATCAAAAGGTCCTCTCTCTTTGGGAGCAGAAGGTTCATCTGATGGTGTGGATTGGGGGGAGAAAGTAGGAGTGGTCAATAATACTTACAGTATGCACATTGTAGTCAATACTGTATTTTTAAAAATTAATATTTAATGGTTATTCCCTTAAGGTTCAGAGAGTAACAGATTTCCTCCTCTATTTTATTTTTAATCAGAATAACAGTGCAATATGTATTTTACAGTTTTGCATCTCTGCCAACTGGTACAGGATCATTTTTGCCAGTGATTGCATCCCAACACGGCAATACCAAAGCATATAATGCTACTGACAATACATTTTTCTCAGTCTGAGTATATTTTAAAATGGTTGCACATAGAAATAAGCAGCTTGAAGGTTATAGAAACCTTATCTTTTTACAAAGAAGCTTCTTCAAGGACACTGTTGGAATATTAGATATACAAGAGACTGCTAGCTTTAAGACCATCAACAAAGTTTCAGATTGATCAAAACAAAAATGAAATAAAAATATATGCAAATGAAATAACATTTACTCACTGCCACAATTGTCAAACTCGATGCCTTGCTGATTAATACTATCATAACCCTTTAAGAAATTATCAAGCAGGGTTACATATGGCTTGTACGAGGTTGGATCAGAAGGGTTGAAAGAAATCTCCATTTTAATGACTTGGGGAACATTTGACAATCCTGGAATGAAAAAAGAAAATAGTTGTTAGCCTACAGGAAGAGAAGTTAACTAATAGGACTTGTGGCAATGAAGCATTTCCAAGAACAGGAGAGAAAGATGAAAACTATAATCTAACAACTGATTGATAACCAGCAATCCGTGAAGATCCAGTGTTTAAATCTACTACTTCCTTAGCAAAACTGCCTTTTTGTTCCTCACCACAAAGTCCTGACATAGAGACTCTGGCCACGTAGCCTGTGATTCAGGAATACGTATCATATTTCAGGGAAATGTTCTTATATGAGAGGAAATTTTGAAAAGAGGCACTGTGCAGGTGTTTTGGGCTCAGTTGTGGTTGTAAATCAAGGACTACCTGGTATTCTTTGCATTTGGATTAGGTTGCTGTATGCATGGAAAAGGCTGCATGTGAAGTTTTTTCTTATTTTTTTAAAACTGAAGTCTCTCTATGAATATAGGCAGCTGATATAAACTGCAATATCAAAAATACCCACCACCTCCAGCCCTTTGTTCATGCATCCCAACACTGAATATATCTTAGATTAAAACATCAGGTACAGCAATTACCAGACTCGGGTTCGAGGTGGGAAAGAAAGCATAATTGAAAGGTTATAGAAGTATAATAATAACAATAACTACTATCTTATTTGCTGATTCCTACTTATGACACACACACACCCCCCCATGATTTTCCTGTATTGCAATTAACAAGAAAACACATTCTAGAAAATTCTGCTTTTGTATAACCCGCCCCCCACCACACACACACACACACTAAATTTGGGGACAGCTGAAGGCTGAGAGATTCTCCTCTATTCTGCTTGTTAGAAGCTGGCCAAGAAGCTCACCAATGGTGATCACATGATTGCTGGCCAAAGAGATGATTATAAATACACTCCTGTTGCAAAGCACCAAATCTCAATTACATCACTACAGGAATGCTACAACTATCATAACGTGAGCCAGCTGTAAATGTACTTTTTCAGCACCATTATAACTTCAAACAGGATAGCTGTTAAGCAAGGACTACTGTATATGTAAAGAACCATGCTACACATAATCTAAGAGATCATTTGAATTATATTTTTGTTTGCTGTTGTATCTTGTACAGTATAACGGCAAATAGTGTTGTAGTTCAAATTATAATCCAATCAATCAGAATAGAGCTGGAAGAGACCTTGGAGATCTTCTACTCCAGCCCCCTGCTCAAACAGGAGTCCGATACCATTTCAGACAGGTGGCTGACTAATCTTTCTTTTAAAACCTCATGTGATGAAGCCCCTACAACTTCTGAAGGCAAGCTGTTCCACGGGTTAATTGACCTCTCTGTTGGGAAGTTTCTTAATTCTAGGTTGTTTCTCTGCTTGATTAGTTTCCATCCATTGTTTCTTTTTCTTGCTTTCTGGTACTTTGGAAAATAAATCCCCCCCTTTTTTGTGATAACCCCTCAAATACTGGAATCTATCTGCTATCATGTCACTCCTACACCTTTCTTTTCTCTAGACTGGCCATACCCAATTCCTGCAACCATTCTTCATATGCTTTTATCTCCAAGCCCTTAATCATCTTAGCAGCTCTTCTTTGCACTTTTTCCAAAGTCTCAACATTTTTTTTTTGCAATGGGATGACCAAAACTAGATGCAGTATTCCAGGTGTGGTCTTACTATTCAATTCAATCCTTTATTGTCAATGCATAACATATGTGCAGTGAAATTGAATTATTAAGCAGCAACAACATTCTAGTTTACAAATATATATTTATAAAGTGGAGAGACGCTAGCATATTACTGACTTCTCACATTTTCCCCAGTTTCAGATACCATATTTTTGGTGTATAAGACGCTCCTGTATATTAATGTTAATATATTAATTTTAGAGGAGGAAAACAAGAAAAAAAAAATCTGCCTCCCAGCAATTTTCCTCCCAGCATCCCATTTTAAGCCTCCCAGCATCCCATTTTAAGCCTCCCAGCATCCCATTTTAAGCCTCCCTGTGTCCCCTTTTAAGCTTCCCAGCATCCCATTTTAAGCCTCCTTAAAAAGCCTTAAGCGGGAAGGAATTGACACCCCCCTTCATTTCCCCAAAATATTAGTCATAAGAAAAGGCTCCCAGAAAAACAAGAAAAATCAAGCTGCTAAAGAAACCTGCCTGAGGCTCATTCGGCCAGCTAAAAGAAACTTTGTAACAAGAAAACAGTTACTGGTGCTTAGTGATAATTGAAAATGGAAGCCAGATGGACTTTCAGCCCTATTCACAAGCAGGCAAACAGATTGGTAGAAAACCCATTCAAGACACAATATTTCAAAATCTCCCCATGGCAAGTTTTGACAGCTAACAAAACAGAATAAGAATCAGAATAAGCAGCCCTGCACTCAAGTCCAGACACAGGACGAAAACCATTAGCCACAGTAGGAATTGCCCAAATACTCTTAGAAATGTAAAGCCCATCCCAAAACTTCGAAAACATAGAACCATATAAAATCCTTCCTCTTATCCAGTTTGGTTGTTCAGCTGACCCAGAAACGAATTGCTGAATATTACTTCACTTCTGTAATTAAAAACCTCCTCCTGAGCAGCAGCTGTTTGGCTTTTAAAATGTAAAGTGATGGTGTCTCATTTTCCCCCCTCTTCTTTGCTAAGCGATCTTCCAGCTGAAAAGTGAGCCCCGATCTTTTCCTTCTAACACCTCCGTGCATCCCATTTCCACGTGCTGGAATGGGCTGGAAATGGGATGCGCGGAGACTGAAAATGGAGCATGTAGAGGCAGCAATAGGTGGCAGCAACTATCCCCGCAGTCTTGAACAGCTGATCTTTGGGAGGCAGAGGGTGGGTGGGGCCAGAGGGTGGGTGGGGCTTTGGCAGCATTCACTGTATAAGATGCACAGACATTTTTGAGGGTGAAAAAGTATGTCTTGTGCACCAAAAAAATACAGTACTCAATTAGTGCCAATAATTTAGTCAACCAGTCAGCCTTTGCTACCATCCAAAGCTTCAGATGGATGTTGGGAGAAGTAAACCAATTATGAATTTCAGATTTCTTAATTTCTTAAATTGAGGTCTGTATTGCTCTGTTTCCACATCAGCCTCAGTCACACATGAAACCACATGTTAATTTTATATACATTCCCCTCAAACATTTAGTTTGAAATAAAAAAGTGCAAAATATGTACCGTACTCCTGAATGCGATTTAGCAAAACATAAGATAGAAATAGTGCTTTACAAGTAGCTTCCCATGCTACTGATTTTTGATTGAATCCTAGGGACTTTCAGTAAAATGATTTAGTTTATTACCATAATGACTGTCTTCTAATCCTCCTGATATTGTGCAAAAACCAATGACATTTCAGCTCCCAGCATTTCAGTGGATAGCTCCCATCCTATCCCAGCCAGATCTCTGTCTATCCAACAGACAATGAAAACTAGTTTGAACTGAAATTCCAGCATATAAGGCAGAAGCTACATTTTGCTCTGGCTACATTTTCTTGCATATTATTTCTTCCTATGTATACCTTTTCTTTTAATGGCTAATTTCTTTGGAAGTATAGTGGGGAGAAAAGAGTGATCGGTGCATTGCTACTGACATAGTGGCTGGCTCTGAGTTACATTTTGCAACGGAATTGATTCTGTATTCCAGCTAGGAGGGCACCTGATGCAACTCGGGGTTTTGCATGCCAAGTACATGCAAACCTGTGACCAATGGAAGCACTGGGATAACTGGAGGGGAGGGGGAAGATGAAACTAGATGGCCTCATCTTTACACTTGTGATTGTTTTGGGTGCTGTCCAGATACAAATGTAATATTGTTTGTCCAGTGCAGTCAAGTCACTGGATACTCTATATTGTCTGGGACTCTTGGCTTCCATTTAGGGAGGACAAAAACACCATATAATTGGCTCCATTCAGGGATTAATTTATCCTGCACACTCTTTTCACACTTGTCTTATTCGTCATGGGTTGGACTACAACTCCCATTAGTCCTAGCGATTATAGAGATTATATTGTATATGTACCTGGACAACATAATGAGTTCAGAGATATTTTCTTACCAGATTGCTAAATACCTGCAAAAACGGCAGAGCTTCTAATGTACTAGAAAAGTTTTTTTTTTTAAATTCAAGAAGATATTCAGAGATGTATCTGCCTTGAAAGCAGCCCATGTTGAACTGCATAGCACAGTGGAACATCACTAGCTGACCACAGGAAATGTTTTATGTCATCTTGTTTTTGCCATAAAATGTTTTATAAAATTTGCCAAATTGGAATTCCATGAGAGGTTATGGATTTTGGATACAATCTGTAAGATTGTAAAATCTGTAAGATTACCATAGTCCTATGGTATATAATTTCACGCAGTTAAAGGTTAGCGAAATCAGAGGTTTAATGATAGGTAGGTAGGAGGTAGAGAGGTAAGTAGACAAAGAGACAATAAGACAGGCAGACATAGACATGACACGAGATATAGACAGACATGACACAAGACTGGAGAAGGCTGCTTTATATTCTTGTTCTCAGAATTTAATGCAATAAATACAGATTTAGCTACTTTAGCTAAATCTGTATTTATTGCATTAAGAAACAACAAATCAACCTGGTATGTATCAGTATGTTTCTTTATATTACTAAAACTATTGTTCTCATTTATTATTTATTTATTTATATAAATTTTTAAACCGCCTCTCTCCCGAGAGGGGTCTCAAGACGGTGTACAACCATCTAAAAAAAGGTATAAAATTATAAAAAAAAAAAAAAACAATTAGAATCCCAAAATTAATACTAGGCCAGACCGGCCTGTTGAAACAAATGGGTCTTTAATGCATGCTGGAAGGTCCACAGGTCTGTGATGGTCCGGATGTCTGGTGGCAATTCGTTCCAAAGGGAGGGTGCCGCCACAAAGAAGGCTTGAACCCTTGGGGCTGCCAGACGACAACGTCCAGGCAATGGAACCACAAGGAGGCCTGCCCTGTGGGAACGCACTGGCCAGTGGGAGGCTGATGGTGGCAACAGGCGGTCCCGTAAATACCCAGGTCCCAAGCCATGGAGCACTTTAAAGGTAAGAACCAACACCTTGAATCGCACCCGGAAGGCCATAGGGAGCCAGTGTAGCTCGCGCAAGAAAGGTGTAATATGGGAGCTTGGAGGAGCCCCCAAAATCACCTGCGCAGCCGCATTCTGCACCAACTGCAGCCTCTGGATGCTCTTCAATGGGAGCCCCGTGTAGAGAGCATGACCTTTACCTGAGTGAAACGGTGCATCATAGAGCAACAAATTTTGAACCAAGGTACTTCAAAGGAGCTACCTCAGATAATGACAAAATCCTAGACTCATCACTCCCAAGGGAATGAAATTTGGGGAAGTTCTGACTGCTTCAGTGCTACTGATTATTGCTGG
This sequence comes from Myanophis thanlyinensis, assembly GCA_017656035.1. Lineage (NCBI taxonomy): Eukaryota > Metazoa > Chordata > Lepidosauria > Squamata > Homalopsidae > Myanophis > Myanophis thanlyinensis. The sequence continues at coordinate 22,935 of JAEANM010000059.1, read as the reverse complement.
GCTGCTGCTGTAGTTGTGTAATCTCCATTTTCAATATTTGGTGGCAGCTTCCCAGCCAGTCTCACAATCTCTCACTTCCTCTCCCACTCAGCAGCAGCCACTTACTTGCCTGCTGGAAAAGGAAGGGAAGAACAGGGAGGAATGAACCCCACAAACTCTTCACGGCCTGTGTCACTCCTATGCACTCCTCTGATCTGTGCTACTTACCCACCCACACAGCATCTCTTACAGTTTCATGCACTCTCCCCAACCTGTGCCCCTCCTATGTGTCTTCCCTAACCCACGCGATACCTCTTACACCCCCTGATGTACTCTTTCCAATCTGTGTTCCCCTCCTGTGCACCTTCCCATGCACTGACCCATGCAGCACCTCTTTAAATCCCCACACCTTTCTCAACTGACACCACAACCGCTTCAGTCTCCAACCTACAACCATAACACTGTGCCTGGAGTGGGGCAACTGTCATTGATGTAAAAATATTCATTCCGTGATTCATACATTATAACAAAACTTGCATTTTGTTAATAATGAAATGTATTTGAACAAATTGACCGCTTGACAAAATCCTGACTACTAAACATAGAACAGTAATCATATGCAATTTATTTGCCTTAAGTGAACTTATGCTAAAACTTAGCAACTTAATTCTTCTTTTCTTACCTTCTGTAAGTTTGCATTACATGGCTAGAAAAACAAATAATTCTTGCCTGGCACTGCTAAAGGGCAAACAAGAATAACTCCTTCCAGCAGCCCTACCCTTTTCTGTAATCATAAGCCAACAATGCAGTGTGGGTATGTGGTCAGTAACAGGATGAGAAAGTTACACTAATGTTGAGAAGGAATTCAGGAAATAAATATAGTGACAATAGCTCATTCAAATCAGTGCAGATCAAATGTATACATTTACATACACACATGCACAAACTGACTGTTCCAAATGTAAAGCTATATCAGAGACAAATTAAAAATGTATTGTTACATATTTCTTATGAGTCTTGCCTGATTCAGTCCCCATATGATTGGAGTTGGCACCTTACACAATGGAGTGCTTAAGGCATACTCTGTGCTTGAAGGTCCAAATAATTAAAGAAAATTTATCAGATGTGGTGGCAGCAGACTGGTCCTACTAACAAAAAACTCATTCTGCTGTCAGGGTGAGACAGCCCTACAAGGCTCTAGTCTAACTTGACAACTTTTCTACATAACTTTTAGATTCAGGAACTGACAAATTGTCCCTGAGTTTTATTTTGGGATTATAGAATTTCTCTTCTTAGGTTCAAGAGCCATGAGTCATAAATGAAGCCAAGTGAAAAACTTCCAATGGATAATTCTATTAATAAATGCTGCGGTTGCAAGCATGAATTGATTGATTCAGTGGTGGGCTGCAATTTTTTTTAACAATTGGTTCTCGGCCCTAATGACTGGTTGGGTAGGCATGGCCAGGTGGTCATATGACTGGGTGGGCATGACCAGGGGGCGTGACAGCCCTCAGCCTCTGGCAGCACTCTGCCAGTCAAAATGGGACATAGCGATTAATTACAAAATGTGGGTTTTGTTTTGTGACATCCAAATCCAGTGAGCAAGGGGTGTGAACGGCACAGAAAATACACTTTTGTTTGGTTATGAAGAAATATCCCCAAAGTCTGATGTACACTAAATGTAGATTGACTTTTAGCTACACATCTTCCTAGCAAATAGCAAATTTTAAGCTCCCGGTAAAGAGGATTCATTTTAGGATGAGTAACCACAATTTGTTGGAGGTTCCTAAAGGAATACTGGGACACTCGGTATTTTAAAGAAATAAGAGGCCCGGCACCAATCAAAACACTGTTTGTGAAGCAACTGATCAACACTGATAGGGTAAGCCACTAGTATATAAAAATAAGAGCAAACTCTAATCCCTTCTAGTACTGATGATATTACCTAGTTTGGTAATGAAACATCTGCAAGAAAACCACCAAGCTCAGAGAGCACCAAGGACCCCACAGTTCAGCTCTAAACTACAAATATTATCTTCTATCGATAAACACTTTTTAGTTAGAGGGACTCAGAACCTGCCTTATATGAGATGGCTCCCAATAGATTTCATTCTAAATTTTGATATGATTTCTGTAAATAAGGAATGTAGAATTATAATGGCTGAGTATTTGATCCTTCATACATCAAAAAAATAAAAAGTTAGGGGATAAACAAATAAAAACAGATTTGAAAAAAGAAAAGGCTCAGGAAAGAAAAAGAGTGACAGTGTAAGAAAGAGGAGAAGAAGGAAAACTGAAAAAGAATGACTTCCAACTTTCTTTAGTACAGATATAAATACAAAATATATCAAACTCTTACTCTAAGATTAACATTTGTCTACATTATTTCCATAATACCATATCTAATCATCAAAGCCCAGATCAACTTTTAATTTCAGTTTCTCATGAAAAATCCAGTAATGGTTCTTATAGATTTAATCACTATTTATTAAGGAAACCACAACTGATTTATTTAATTGCACCAAACTCTGTATCAAAAATAATAAAAGCATGATAAAAATAAATAAAATGTATCTATTTTTATCTTTGCATTCTGTTCTTATTTGTTGCTTGTCACTATTTTAAAAAACAATAGAACAATAAAATACTTAGAATTTATAAAGATGGCTTTTGATATTACAAGAAAACTGAATTCTGGCTCATTTTGCCATCATCAGCCAGCAGATGTCTTAGCCATTAGGCTGCAGGTCTCCTCCCCCTCAGCAGCCTTTATATATATATATATACTCATATACCATAGTCACTGATACTATAAAGTTGATCAAAACTGAGGGATTTCAAGGCAGAATTCAGTTTTCTTGTAATATCAAAATATATATATATACACACACACCGTGGTTCTCCCAAAACACACCCCACCTAGAAAAGAAGCCCTATCACATTTTTCAGCGCATGCAAAATTAAGCCCCACCTACAAAGTTTGTCCTAATTAGGATGCCACCCACCCAGGGTGCAGAGGGTGGGGCGAGGCACACAGGTAAAAATTAAGCTAGGGTGAGGATGGGGGGGGTAGAGCTGCGCTACTTACCAGGCTTTGCACACCCTGACACCTGCCTTGCCTTCTGTGTCCGCTTCTTCTGCGAGCGCTTGCCGCCATTCGCACGCATTGCCCCAGCCTCCATTTTGCCTTCAAATGCTTTCCAGAAAGTCTCTCTGCAGCTGATAATAGAGCTCTGGGGCGATGCATGTGGGTGGCAGCAAGCAGCCGCAGAAGAAGACATGTGCGCATTGCTCTGGCCTCCGTTTTGCATTCAGATGCCTTCCAGAGAACGGGTTGAGGAGCCAGCAGGATGGTTTTGCGTGCCCTTCCGGCATGAAGCTGGCACACAGTGATGTAAAAGGTTTTCCACCCACTGGTATAGGGCTTTAGTCAGACCCCCTTTGGAATATTGTGTCCAGTTCTGGAGACCTCACTTTAAAAAAGATATTAATAAGATTGAGTGAGTCCAGAGACGGGCAACAAAAATGATGCAAGTTCTGTGGAACAAAATATATCAGGAGAGATTGGAGGAACTGAATATGCACAGCCTGAGGGACGTGATTGAAGGGGGGGGGGGGAGAGAGTCATGATTAAAACCTTTAAATATGTTAAGGTGTGAATGAGGTTCTGTAAGGAATAACTTTCAATATTAAGCAAAGATCAAGAACATAGGGGCATAACTTCAAACTGACAGGAAAGACAAAAGTCGTGCTACAAAATATGATTTTACAGAAACAGTAAGGGAAGCTTGAAACTAACTTCCAGTAGAGGTGGGGAATCTGTAATTGAGTTTAAACAGTCTTGGTATAAACACATGTTTACAAAAATTTAAAAATAAAAAACCTCAAAAGGCAGACCACTAGGTCTTTTTCTGCCAACAGTTTTTGTTTCTATCTCAATCTTTGTTCAGCAAAATGTGTTCCTCTTCCATGACATCTCTGCAATACAGTCCATCTATAATGGCAGACATTTTAAAATTAACTTCTGGATCCATTGTTCAAAAATTTCTTTCAGCATGTGCAATGTTAAAATATTTTGATCTGTGCTTATTAATAAGTCAAATTTAAGTGTCCTTCCTCTATAATTGTACTCTAGCTCCTTCTGGTTCCCTCTAATGTCCAACCTCAGCCTATCCTGGTTTTATTAAAGATTTTTTTTCCATAGGAAGTATTCTGATGATTAATTTCAAACTCATATTTCAAGTACATCTAGTCAGTTTGCAACTTTTAAAATCAAAATTCTAATTCCTCATTTGCTGTTTATTCCAAAAAGGGAAAAAAACCCAATTAAATCCTCAAATGTGTATTTAAAACTTCTTTTGATAAGGATTAAAGAAACTCACTCTCTGCTGTAAAACTTGAGAATCCACAGGTTTCTAATAGCTGAAAAGCAGTTAACAACCAATTTCTGAATGTGATTAGAAAAAGTAGTATGCAAACTCATTGTCCTTTAGAAGGTACTAACTCTTCAATCCCCTTTTTGTGTATTCCCTCTTCTCCTAGATCTAGAGCTCTAAATCTGCCCGAGATTGCTCATGCAAAGAACAACTGTACGGAGCACTTGTGGGCAATCTTAAAACATCTCCTTGTCCGGAAAAGAATTACAAAAAAACAGACTATTTGCCAACTCTTCATTCCACTGTGGTTGTTGGCTCTAATTTCAGTTGAGCCATCTTCAGCTTGCCATTTCTTCCCCAGAAGTCCTCTGAAATACCTCTTCCAGATGTTTATTTATTATTAGTTATGAAATATATATGCTATCTAATTCACAGCCACTCTGAGCAATCTGTGCAGCTTATATTAAAATCCAGATGTGTCAAGTAACCACTTTCATTAACACTTGGGTGGTTCATACAATGACTTCATGTATTACATAGCAACAAGTCTTATATATAATTGGAATCAGGGCTCCAGGAATCAAAGTCCAGTGACCTAATAGCAGTTTCTTCATGCAATGCTGTTACATTTAGGACTGTTCGGCTTAACAACTTTGACCTGAATTTAGTCACATTTCACAGAAGATGAGGCCTCATCATGCTAAGCATGCCTATATCGGATTCAATCAAAAGGCTTTATATTCTTTATATTCTGGCTTCTTTCAAATTTGAGGACTTTATGAGTCTGTCAAATCCTTTTGGAAATGAGAATCCCTTGGACTTCTAGAATTATCATTATTGTTAGTAGAGTAACAGCAAATCTCCACATGAATTTATACGTAGTAAGATTAAGGCAGATTTATAGTCTTTCTCAAACTTTCCCCCATTTCTGGATTAAGGAATCTTTTTTGTAATGTTCCAGTTCCTTGCTCTGTATTCACAGGTTCTGACAAGATATTCCATTACAGAGTTAAAGTTATTGGTAATTTTTAATTACATTTTAAAATATAATGAATAGTAACAGCACTTAGATTTATATACTGCTTTACAGTACTTTACAGCCCTCTCTAAGCAGTTTACAGTGTCAGCATATTGCTCTCAACCATTTGGGTCCTCATCCTTATCCTCAGCATTTTGCAGAATATATACTGTTTACATCAAATACTCTTATCTCTGCTCCTTTAATTGATGCAATATCTTGTCCACAGTAATTTTAAAAAGAAAAAGATTACAATCCAGCCACTCCTAAATCTATACTACACTCAGAAAATATAAATATTTTTTAAAATTTGGATAAACACATCTCTTTCCTTTTTGCAACATAGACTCCTATGTAAATTGTTTAATGTGTCTTCTTGTCTTTCTCCTTTACAGTCTAGGAGAGACAGATGAGAGGAAGAGCTGGTGACATTTTATTTTTAACAGTTATGTGGAAATTTTAGCAGAGACAGACTGTCATACGAAGTCATTTCCCACTACTGATTTAAACAGCCATTCTCTTCTGCACGTGCCATTGCAAACCAATGTTGCTGTTCAATTGACCATCCACAATATAAATCCCTATTTTGCTTCTGTTAAAAATTCCTGCCCAAATCCCTTGTTTAAATATGTAGATATGTCAGTCACTACAGGCACTCTCTGGCTCTTGTTACCATCCTCATCACTTTATCAACCAGGTGGAAAACTTCTAAGAATCAGAGTAGTGCAGCAGGAATGGAATGGGACTGACATCATTCCCAATTTCTGCCATTTAGGCATGGCACAGATTAATAATATGAAAAGAAACAATGAGAAGATGCTTCCTAATTATAAACTTACATTATGTGGGAGTTTTTTAATTAACTGAGCTGCACAAACAGATTCTAATTCAGACAGATATAATTAGGTATATCTGGAGGATAAAGCAAGTTTCCTCTGCTTAATATGGTTGGAAGCCAGGACAGAAAATGATTTTAGAAATGAGAAGCAGGATAGAAAGAAATAGTTCTTATTTTTTTAAAAATAGCATGAGTTGAAGAAGCAAATGCTAGGAAATCAATCTCATGGTAGATTGATTTTTGTACCTGCTGCAGGATTATTGCCTGCACAATGATGGAAGAATAATGAAATTCCCACAATGGAGAAATAATCTGTGAAAATGTCAGAATTTGAAGAAATAGTAAAACTGACCATTTGGTAAGAGAAAAAAAACTTTTCTGAAAGGCTGACAATCTTATATTATTAATGATTTATATATTTGAAAATTAAGAAAAATATGGATTAAATGAGTGGGCTTAAAGGGATTTGTATAATATTTAAGCAGGAGGAAAGGCAATAAGATTGTAATTATCTGTTGAATTGTTGGAAGTCATTCATATATGTCTTAAATGTGACCTTTTAGCGCATTGCCTGGGAATGATTTATATGATAATATGACAAATAGAACTGGATGAAATGTAGAACTTACCTTATGATGCAGAAGATATTGTAATATTTCCAGGATGCTACTTAACTGCTAAACAAGCTGCCTAACTTTAAACCAGCTTCCTCAACTTGGTATGCTTCAAATATATATTTTGATTTGCTTCAAATATATTAAACTTCAATTAGCATCATTCTTACCAATATGATGATGATAGGAAGTCCTCTATGTCTACACAATACAAGTTTGGGGAAGATTGTTTTAGCAGTTCTTATGAATTTTTTTTTCTCTCTCTCAAGAGAGAATGTCAGAAATTTATTGAAAGAGGTAGTTAGAAGGTAATTGCCCTTCCTCTACAACCCTGCACAGCCCTAAAGGCAAACCATATCTATCCCACTGCAATGGGGCACGTAATTAGCCTGCACTACAACTCAACACAGCCCCAAAGGCAAACCCATATCTACCTCACTGCAGTGGGGCATGTAATTAGCCTACCCAGCCATCCTCATTGTTACCTGGAGGTGCTATTCGGTCCTGATACTTGGGCTGGAATTCGCTGACAGTGAGCAGCATGACTTGAATGGTCCCAATGAAGATGCCTGCCAGGCAGCCATAGAAGATCAAGTAGAAGAGGAGGATCTTAACTGTGACAAGAGAGAACAAATACTGCTGTTAAAGAGAAAGGGTTAATAGGCCACTAGAATACACATCAGCTTTTCAAGATTACCAGCACAGGTCATATTAACAGCAACATTAAAGCCAATTGCTAGGAAGAAAAGATAGCAAATTCAAGCAATGGGACCTAAATTTAAAGAGATCTGAACAGAATATTTTTTTTTTAATGTTGTGAGCTGCTTCTCATAGAAACTACCATCCTAAATACATTTACTTAGAAAGAACTTGCTCGTTGCAGGTTGTGGGAATTATAATCCAATACATCTGAAAGGTATAATGTTGGGGAAGACTGGCTGATATTGTTAGAATCAAAATGATGCCTATGTAAATATCTGTGTCCTTAAAGGGACTCAAGAGCATTCCCAGCTCCAACATAACTCCTTCTGCTACCAAGTTCAGTGTTAATGGCTTATACTCCAAAACTGGACCACTGAGAGATAGGTAATATAGACCCTAACCAGTGGTAGGATTCAAATAATTTAACAACTGGTTCTCTGCCCTAATGACCAGCTGAACCAGCAGTTCTCTGAGCTGCTTAGAAAGTTAACAACCGGTTCTAGCAAATAGGTGCGAAGTGGCTGAATCCCACCTCTGACCCTAACTATGGTAACAAGGTGATGTAATGGTTAGAGGGTTGGACTAAGCATGGAGAGTTCCAGGAAGTTTATTGGGTGACTTTAGGCCAGCCATTTTCTTTCCGTCCATCCTACCCTCATGGAATTGCTTTTGTGCAAAAACATAGGGATAGAACACTTCTCTACAAAACGCACAATATAAATCAAATAAATGAATGAATAAGAGACAACTATTGACATTAATCACACATTCAGCTCACATCCAACTTTGTTACAAATGGATGTAAAATCTACATATATTATTCTGAGTGTTTCTTACATAGGAAAGCTTCAAGTATGTTTTTTGAATTATATCTATGTCTGAAGTTGCTTAAAAACACAACTCAGTGCAATAGTTCTTGATTAAATGCCTTGTTTTCAATTCTTTAAGCTCTCTTTCTCAACATTTATTTGGATTCAAATCCTCTTATGAAGACTCAGTTCTCAACAGCTTTCTCATATTTTGCTTTTTATATAATCTATTAAGGAAGCTATCCCATATTAATCAGCCATTTACAATACCAAATTATAATCAGATGGATTAATGCCCAAAAACATTAGAATAAAATGGGGAGGAAGGGGGGAAGTTGTTTGTGTTTTTCAAGGAAGAGGAGTAAAACTTTATTGTAATACCGCTTCAGGGAACTTCAGTTTCTGAAATCAGGTTTTATCAGTTTTTAGTTACAGGGATTATCTCAACTGATTAGCAGCAATGTTACATGCTGTACTAAAGCCTCACGGTACAAACCTTCTAGCAATCCAACTTTTGAATATAAAAGGGGCGGTGAAACTACAAATTACATTTTAAAAGCAGTGATCTTTGGAACCAACATTTGTACAGAATGGCTGTAAAAGAGCAGCAATAAGTACTACATGGAGAGAAAAGTTTCTCCTTTTGACAAGCTGGCCAAAGCAAGAGATAAGTCCTATTAAAATAAGGTGTTTTTCCACCAAAGAAGGGAAAAATGAAAGTAATCCAGAGAGACCAGCAGCACAATAGTTTTAGCACTCCTGGGTTTAACACACTCTATAGTAACCAGGCAGCAGTAGGCAAATAACTGTGACGTCAGAGAGATTTGAGCATTTTTTCCAGAGTACAGTCATAGGAGGTGCTGTTAAAAGGAACTAGAGAAAACCTGCTGACAGCAGAGTGCTATGGGTGGCGCATATGGAGGGCAGTGAAGGGACATGTGTTTAGATGACATTCCTAATCAGGATCTTAATAGTAACCCACAACCTCAAGGTCCACTATCTTCCTGGGGCTAAAATATCTGTTTTAAAAGGAAAGATATGGCATTTTTAAAGCAACAAAACAATGTACTATCTAGATAAGATCTTCTACTGGTCTAACTACTCTGAAAGCGCTATAAGGGACATTTTATTGTCCCCTCAGTAATTGGGCACCGCAGGACAGTCCAGTAACCCCAGAATAATTGAACTAGATGAACTTAGTCAGAACTAAGCCGTAGCTTGTGATGATGGGAATAATACTGTAATGCAAGCCATTTTTTATCTCTCTTTTATGAGGATTCAAGCCTGAAAATTTGGGACATGCCACTTCTAAGATGATATTAGTTAGATTCAATCATGAAATAGCATCTGGGCAACAAATGCAGGTGGAGATAGCTCTGTAATGTGTGGATTGTTTTGATATGCACTTAACCTTTTCTCTTTCTTTTCTAAGCTCTTATTTCGTACAGCCATTCTCATTCATTACAAACATTTATTTTTTACTCCGTAGAACTATTTGTTGCTTCTGGGTATAGTTGATGTTTCTAATTTGCACAAAAGCTTTAGAAGAGATTAGAATGTTCTAGATACTGTACCCTGCAGGATCTACAGAGATACTTAAGTTTCAAACTCCAGCAGTGGTAGGATGAGATTCAAGGGCAGCCTATCCTTTCCTTCAAGGACAGTCATATCTAGCATACCAACTGTAATGTAAAAGGCCCTGAATGTGCTCTGCACAATCCATATGAAATTTGTCAGACTTTTTCCCTTGGAAACAACTAGAAAACAAATAGCATTTAGTGCCTCTTGGCTGGCACAAAAAGTCTGTTTAAAATAAAGCCTGGGAAGCAAGGAAAGGCAACAGTGCCTATTCTGAAGTTAATACTGTTTTATATATTGTCAAAAGTGACAGGGGAGTAGGCGGAACTTTGGAATGGTAAGTCTCTGAAAATGACTTTTGCCCTTGAGCTGGCTTGTGCAACACAGGGCCCAGGGGTCAGCCCATGAATAGGGCCTCACTCCTAGAGAGGTGGTTGAGGCAGGGATGTCTCTAATCCAAGTAGCAAACAGAGAAAGCGTAAAGAGGAAGGGTGAGAAATTAAATCGTTTTTGTCTGTGTGTGTTCTGAATCTTCAAGTCCCATTCAATCTAGGTTTAGTTGCTAAGAGAAAACCCTAAAGGACTTTATTATTTCTGAACTTCTTTTGCTTTCCAACCTGACCTTTCTCTCTGTCTCATTTTCCTACCTAAGCAGCTCTTTAGACTTTCCTCTCTCAGGAAAGGTATATGGACAGCCAGTAAGTCAGACTTTCAAGAGATGTGTCTCCATCCAAAGGGTCCTTCCTTAAACCAATTCAGGATTCTCCTTAATGCAGTTGCTCTGCTTCCCCAGGGATCTCAAACAAGTCTGCCATTACCTCTTTGCTGGGAAGGTATCACCTTGACTAACCTTGAGCTCTGATGCATTATTAACCCTTTGGAGCTGATGGGCTAGAAAACGGTCCAAGCCGTCTCTTTTCCTGTCCCCAATTCCCAAGGTTTCTGGTAGCCATTTTAGAGCAGTGAAAGGAAATACCAGGCCCTTTCACTGGTTATGTCCTTCTTGCTGTGCCATGTCCTTCCTGAGCAAAGCAAAGGCAGCCGCAGTGGCTGCTATGCTGACAAGGAGTGTAGTGGGAGGAGGGGGAGCAGGGTGCCCCCTCTCTCCTGGCACCTACCCACTCTGCCCTGCCTGCAGTCACGATGCGTTCGTGTCTATCAATGCCCTTCAGTGTGACCTTTTTGGTGGGGGGTGGGTGGGAGGAGGAAAAGAGAAAATGAAAAGAAACGCAGGTGGCTCTTTTAATGCAGAGGCAACAGGCTGCAGCACAGAGATGAAAGTCCACTCTGCAAGGTGACAAAGCAGCCAGCCGTCCCCCAATCGGAAGGCCCTCCAAGGATACTGAATGTCAGTTCTGATCACCCTGCCCAACCCACCTGGGGATGTTGGCATCCCATCTGGTGGACCCCAGGTTGGGGAAAGCGCAGTTTCTCCCAGGAAAGTCTGCCATAGCAACACCACTAAGCTAATTCCGCCCCCCCCCCAAAAAAAAACAACAACCCAAAACCAATCTGATCCTTTTTACATGCACAATGCACAAGCAGCAAATCACGGCAGCGTTCACACAATAGATCCCGTTAACAGGTTAAGCGCAGTTAACGTTAGCCTTGGTTTGGCTGGGGTGGCGGTGGGAAGTTGGCATGTTCCATGAACTCAGCCATTGACTCACACGTCTAAAGCTTAAAAATAACCCTCAGCCCTCCTTGGTTTGTCACAGTTCCTGAAAGGTTCTGCCATACTGGAAAGTCTCCCCGGGGGCACAAGACCCTTGCTCATCTCTCTCTTTCTCTCTCTCTCCCATACAAAGCCTCCTTCCTGGACGTTTGGTGGTGGGTTGTTGTTGTTGTTTAATTTTTCCCAAAGCTGGGAAGGAGGAGGTCTGGTGTGTATTTTTAAACCCGGACAGCACGGGAGATGGGCGGGGAGGGAGGGAAGCGAGCCAGCCGCCCCGAGCGAGAAAAGCGATCCGCAAGATTTACAGCGCGGCGACGGCACGCATCCCTGCCCTGCCGGTCTGGTTTAAGGAAAAGGGGCTGCCGCGAGTCAGGTGCTCAGACCGAGGATCCGGCGCAACACACCGGCACGCGAGACGGGACGACCTTTCTCCTCCCACGCCATCCATTTAACAACCGCGCCGGCAGAAGGCAAATCGCCTAGAGCCCCGGTAGCACAAGAAACAAGCCGCGGCCGAGCGGATACTCACACCAACTGCCGCCGGTCCTCCCTAAAAATTCCTTCTTCTCCGAGTTCCAGATGAATTTCTTCCAGTTGCCATCCCCTTCCTTGGCTTTCCCGCGCGCCATGAATCAGGAGCTTCCTTCCTCTGCCTTAAGGAAGAGCCGTGCAGCGGGTGGAAGTTGTGGGATGGGGCTGAGAGAAGAGGCGACCTTGTCCTCTCCGAGACCGCCCGGCGCTCGCCGCTAATCCAGAGTACAGATGTTCGGCGCCCCTTGAAGTGCCGGCAGGCGCTCGGGAGGCAGGAAAAAGCCGAGGTCTTTTGTGTGCCCGGCTTTAGCGTCCCACCTTCCGAAGGGCGCGAAAACCAGTGAATAAATCCTTGTCAGGAGAAAAGAGAAAGAGAGACGCGTGCTTGTATCTCGGGCTCGCTTAAGAGGCGGACGGGCGCTCTCCCCAAAGCCGGGAAAAAACGAGGGGAAGAAAGCGGGCGGCGAGGGAGGCAAGCAAGAGAGGCAAAAGGGAGCAAGCGAGCGTGCCCGCGTGAGAAGAAGCCAAGGGGTGGGAAGAAAGAAACGGGGCTCTGCCCAGGGACAGAAATTAGCTCCGTGCCCTCCCACTCACGCTGGATATATTGTCCACGTCCCGAGGCGAGCTCCGCCTGTCAAATGCCGGTAGCCAATTAGAATTGTAGCCAGGCGGGCGAGGGAGCGAAGCTTGGGAAGACGAGGCGAGGCGAGGGGAGGGGAGGGAAAGAGAAGCAGGGTACGAGGCGCCGGAGGTTGAGGGGGGGTGGGCGGGTGGTTGGTTGGAGGGGCAGATTCTCTGCGGCAGATTCTCTCTTTCTCTCTCTCCCGCCCCCCCCCCGCCCGTCTTTTTTCTCCCCTCTCCTCCCGTATTCCTCTCCCCTCTTTCTTCTTGCCGCCTCGGCAGGTGCCTTCGTGCCACGCTGTTGCGCGCGGGCAAAGGCGGCGGAAGAGACGAGAAAAATCCCCCTGTAATTCCTCCTTTAGGCCAGAGGGGGAGGCAGGGGGAGCCCTGCGCATAAAGGGAAGGGGAGGCGGGGTGGTGGTGGTGTGTTTGCGGGGTGTGTGTGTGTGTAAACGGAGGACAGAGTCCGGGAACCGAAGCGAGTTTGATCTCTCCAGATCAACAGCTCGAAACGGGAACTCGGCGGCCCCAAAGCGGCGGACGTGGAGGAGTCGGAGGGGAGTGGAGGCAAAAGGCTGGTCGCTGAGGAGATCAGAAAGGAAGCTCCCACTGACGCGCCGGTTGGCTAAGAAACTGAACGGCCTGCCCAGAGAGAGAGGGAGGGAGGGAGGGCGGGAGGGAGAGAGAGAGAATGGCCCGGCAAGCTCCACGCACCTGGGCGCAGCCGGACACACCGCTCGAAGGAGAAAAATGGGGAGGGGAAAAGTGCTTCCCACCCCCACCCTCAAAGTAACCGCAAAGGAGAACCAGGAAACGCGGCCGGCGAAAACTCTCCTTTTCATTTGCATCCGCGAGGATTCCTGGTTGTTGGCTTTTTGGGCTGACATTCGTGACCTGTGAAAGGGCATTGGCAAATATTGCGGTGCGGAGAGAGAGAGTGGGGTGCCCGCCTGGCACAATCTGAGTCAGTGTAGCAGTTAAGCTGCGCCCGTAATTGAATCTTCCGTGCCAAGATCGTTTTGTCTTCAAAGGAGGGAACAAAAAGGGAGTGCTGTAGACAAGATGAAGCGAATTGACCTTCAAATCCGGAGCCAAAAATCCATCCTTTCAAACGTACCTTGTGTCCCGGGTTTTCCTCCTATTCTTCTACTCCCCCCTCCCCCCGCCCTTCCGAAGGTGGAGCTGTTCTGCTTGCCTGCCTTCCCTGCAACGTCATCCCTGCAGCTTTCTGTCCTGGGAATGCCCTTCCCTGGGTCAACTTGCTACTGCTGCTGTTGCTGCTTGGAGCTACTGCCACCTCCGCTTGCTGCAGAGAGGTTTCTCTCCAGCAGCTGTGGAAGTGAAGCCGGGCTGTATGTACAAGGAGCAGGGAGTTCATGCAAGTCCAGTTCTGGGTTGTGGGTGCAAGGCAGGTTCTTGAAGGTCTGTCTTTGACTGTAGAATCCAAGTGCTGAATTGGGAAGAGAGCAAGCTCCAAATCAGGAGGGGAGCTTGGTGGGAGAGAAACATCACTATGGTGCCACCTTGGTGAAGGAGAACAGATGTGGCTGACCAGAGAAAAAATGTTGCTAAAGACTAGGAGAATAGTATGCTTTCTTTGTGCAAGTCATCTTTCTTTCTCTCTCTTTTTTGTATTTGCTATTTGCCCTTTTCACACAGACCCCGGCAGAATGCCTGAAACCGAGCAAAGGATATGGTGCTAGTTTACAGTGGGCATACTTCTTATAATTGTTTTTCTAGCTGAAATTCTTCTGCCATAGCTTTTCTGCTCCTGGTAACATTCTGCTTTACTGACACACGAAGAGGAGAACAGAACAATGCACATTCTAAGCTGTGCCAGCATAACTTTTCACTATGTTTGTATTGGAACACCTGCTAACATTTCAAGCAAATGACTGAAAGTGTGGAGAAAATATGGCAATCTTACATATCTGCAAAAAGTTGGGCAAAGTAAATGAAACCATAGAAATTACAGCGTGACGGGAAGGAAAGAGTCATACTCAAAAGCTGGATTGGCAGGGTATAAATTGAGAACCAGTTTAGGAGGAAGAAATGTAAAAGGAAAAGATATTTCTTCCTTATTTGACCTTGAACAATGTCATAGGCCTTTGCATGAAGATATCTATAGTGGTTTATAGAATGACAATGATAAAAGGCTTTTCATGAGCTATTCATCTTTACTAATTCTGAAAACATAACCTATACTTGCTTTCCCATGGCAGAGAAGCAAGAATTCTTCATATCTGTGCTGTTTAGATTTTATCCAGCCACCTTGGATCAGATTTTCCATTTTATTGCACTGAATATAGTCCTGCTAAGTAACTGGTGGACTTGTCAGGAGCAGGAATTGTAATGATTATTCTTCATTTGCTATCATGACTGACTTTAAGAGGAGCATGTTTTCTCTCTTTTTAGACTGAAAACAATACACGTAGCTACTAACATTCATGAGGGATATTTTTTGAATTAGCCAATTCAGAACATTGGTGGAAAAAAAACCTGGTCAGGGAGGGTAAAATAACATTTGCCTCACATCACAGTGCACTTTTTTGTCCCAAAGCAGCCTGCCAGTTTTTGGCCAGCAGAACTGAAAGCAATGAACAAATGTAACACTATTTCTGCTCGCTTCTTCGACCCATATGATAAGTTGCTGGAACAAATCCCATGAGCTTTTCAGAATGTTGTATTCCTTCAGGAAACATCTTGTGAAACATATATAAGCAACCCACTGTACTGCTAGCCTGCCAACTCATTAATTTTATTACGGGGCTCGGAATGTATATTCTCTCTATGGATGTCTGGCTTTAGACTAGTGATCCTGGTGATGAAACTGAAAATTAGAGAACAGGTTCCTACTAGGTTGGTTAATTTGTGGTTGTGAATGAATGAGGAATTTAGCCAGTGGTGTCATGTGCTGCGTAAACCAGCCAATTTGATTAATTCATAAATAATGATTCAATTATGGAATGGGAAGCACGGTGTTTCTATGCTGGTTCTCATCCTTTCTCTGTAGCTAGATTGAGTCAGTCTTCATAGAATGGGAGCAGGACTAGTGTACAATTTGGAGATAATCTACTCACAGCTCCTACTCAAAGAGCAGGTGATATGGTAGCTGCCTCGTGGAAGGCCTTAGCAGAATTTACCAATTCCATCCATTATCTGGACTGGGAAGGCTTTAGGGCAGTCATTCAGGTTGTGATCAGTGCATATTTCCAATGCAGACTACATAGAGTTGCCCTTAAAGACTACTCAGAAGCTGAAACTTGTCCAGAATACACCATCATAGGCAATTATGGGTATATCATGGTATACTGATGTAATGCCATTGCTTCATGAGCTTCATGAGCAGAGGTGAAATTCAGCTGGTTCCCACCCGTTCTATAGAACCGGTTATTAGAAGAAATCTCCTCCCCCCACTTTGCAGGGTTAATACTGTAAAGATTAATTTTACAGGGTTAATCCTGTAAATAAAGCAATTGTTTCTAGCCTAATCTTTATTGCTTTGCTCACAGAAACTGCCTCTCCCCTTATTACATTGTAACTTTGTTGAAGTTTACTTTCTGCCCATCCTATACAATTGGGTATAGCTGACATGCCTTACTAGTTCCATCAGTTAGAGAATGTCACCTGATGGGCTCAAAAAGTTCACTTTTTCTCTTGTTGCAGCACTTGCTCCAGAAATGATTTTCTCCCAAAGGTCTACATGGTGCCAAACATGATCTCCTGTAAATGACCCCTTAAAATCTGGCTCTTCTTTCAGGCCTGGACTAGAGCTGGTGGTGAAAATCTTATGATATGTTTGATTTGGTAGAGCTGGCATTCTTGTATACTATTCAGAATCAAGATTGAGTTGGCTGGCTTAAAAATTAAACAAACAGTGACATTTTGACATATCATAAACAAAACTAAAAATATGGTATGCTTTTCTAGTATTCATGCACTGTACATGATAGCTAAATATAATGAAATTAATTGTAAAGTTAATGTAGTTTCGAAGCAAAGAAAATACCATGACAGTAATAAGCATATGCACTGAAACAGATAAAATGCAGAGCATGAAAAACATATGTATTTAGTAAATCAAATGCTTGGAAAAATAAGTTTGATCTCATGCTGAAGTGCTATCAAAAAGGATGCCATATTTAACTTGGAGCTAAAGATTTATAATTTAAGCTTTTATTTATTATTTATTTATTTATTAGAATTTATCAAACAGTGACAATAAAAATGGATACAAGAATAACAAAATAAAGTACAATGACAGAGACAATAGGCACATTTATGCACTTATGCACGCCCCCCTCTACTGTCCACTTAGTTATGATGTAAGGTCCACAGAAGTCATGGAAGTGGCATGTGGCCACTGAGAAATCCTTTCTTTTCTTCCGATTTGTAGGGTAAAATAGCATATATAGTCATGTGAAAAAGTAAATACACCCTCTTTGAGTTCTATGGTTTTACATATCAGGACATAGTAAAATCATCTGGTCCTCAGCAGTTCTTAAAAGTAGGTAAATACAACCACATATTAACAAGAACACACACCCCATCATTTATTTTACAAAAAGAAAGCCAAAATGGAGAAGCCATGTGTGAAAAACTAAATAAACCTATGATTCAATAGCTTGTAGAACCACCTTTAGCAGCAATAACTTGAAGTAATCATTTTCTGTATGACGTTCTCACATCATTGTGGAGGAAGTTGGCCCATGACCAGAGGGCAGGACAAGAAACAATGGTTGGAAACTAATCAAAGAGAGAAGCAACCTGGAATTAAGGAGAAACTTCCTAACAGTGAGGACAATTAACCAGTAGAACAGTTTCCCTCCAGAAATCATGAGTGCTCCACCACACTGGATGTTTTTATGAAAAGTCTAGACAATCACTTTTCTAAATTGGTATAGGTTCTCTTGCTTGAGCAGGAGCTGGACTAGAAGACCTCCAATGCCCCTTCCAGCTTATTCTGTTCTATTCTTTACAACATTGCTTCAGTTCAATGTGGGTATTTTTTTTATGCACAGCTCTCTTGAAGTCCTGCCGCAGCATTTCAATTAGGTTGAAGTCTGGACTTTGACTGGGCCATTGCAATATCTTGATTCTTTTCTTTTTTAGCCATTCTGTTGTAGATTTGTTGGTGTGCTTGGGATCATTGTTCTGTTTCATGACACAATGTTGGCCAAGCTTTATCTGTTGGTTAGATGTCTTTACATTTGAGTCTAGAATACTTTGATATACAGAGGAGTTCATGGTCGATTCAATGACTGCAAGGTTCCCAGGTCCCGCGGTTGCAAAATAAGCCCAATTATCACCCTTCTATCAACATGGTTAACAGTTGGTATGAGATGTTTCTGCTGCTGATATCTGTTTGGTTTTCACTAAATGTGGCACAGTGCATTATGGCCAAACATCTCCACTTTTCTTGTCTGTCCAAAGAACAGTATACCAAAAGTCATGTGATTTGTTCAGATACAACTTTGTAAATCTAAGCCATGCCATGTTCTTTGTAGGGAGAAGAGACTTTTTCGTGGAAATACTTCCAAAAAAGCTATAGAGTTCGATCTTTTTCTAATTGTACTGTCATGAACTTTAACATTTAACATGCTAACATGTTCAAGTTCAAATTTTATTTGTCACATACATGATACATATATGATATGCAGTGAAATGATTATGAGACTGCAAAATCGAGGGAAAATAGTCTGTAGGAAGGATGGGGATAAGGATAGGGAGCAGCTAAATGAACCCAAGTAGAGAGAGATTGAGAAGGAACAGAGACAAAATACATCTGCTGTTATGACCAGTGTCCATCTGGCAACACCATCCCAGGTCTCCACAGCAGGTCTCGGCCTTCTCAGTCCTTGGCTGTTTTTAGAGGCTACTGCCTTTGCCACAGTGTCTCTCACAGCCTCAGCTCAGTGATCCCTGGGTTCCTCCACCTCAGCATCTTGGCGGCTTCTCAAGGCCTCCTCCTCCGCCGTCCAGCCTGTCCCGGTCTCCCGAGCCTGTTGTCCGAGCACCATCTTCTCTATCTCTGTCCTTCATTCTCCTCCCGGACCATGCCTCGGCCAGTTTAGATTGCTTAATGGTTGCTTAGGTGTTGCTTAAGGGTTGTTCAATTATTAAATTATGATTAAATTATAATTAAATTTGGTTAGAAAAAACCTAAAACAAATAAAAAGAGGGTCAGAGCAGTCACATGTAGAATCTGAGATGTAATTCTTGGAATTTTTGCAATTCTGAGCATTTCATGGTCTGACCTTGAGGTGAATTTGCTAGGACATTCACTCCTGGAAAGATTAGAACTGTCTTGAATGATTCCATTTGTAAATAATTTTCCCCACTGTAGAATGATGGACTTTAAATTGTTTGGAAATGGCCTTATAACCCTTCCCAGATTGGTGGCCAGCAACAATTGCTTCTCTAAGTCATTGCTGAATGAAAGCTTTACCCTTTGGTATTGTGTTAACACACACCTCAGTGCTGGAGATCAGCAAATTCCTAAAACTTCAGCTTCTAGAGGTAGTCACACTTGCTGATGATCAGTTGATCAAGGTCACTTGGATGCTACTTAGCCTCTTCAAACCTATGGAAACAGTCCATAGCAGGGCATGTTTCAAGTTTTTCCACACATGGTTTCTCCATCTTTCTTTTTGTAAAATAAATGATGACATGGTGTAATATGTGCTGTTCATCTGAGGTTGTATTTACCTACTTTTAAGAACTGCTAAGGACCATGATTTTTACTATGTCCTGATACATAAAACCATAGAACTCAAAGAGGGCGTACTTACTTTTTCACATGACTCTATGTCGTTAAGTACAGCAATATTTACTGCATTAAAATTAATCCTGCTAACTAATATTTCTTGTTGACAATTGATAACTGGCTGAACTTCTATGTATTAAGTTTTTCAACTAAAGAACAATAAAAATAAGTGGAAATTGAAACATGCCCTGCTAATCCTTCTTCTATACTGAACAAAAGCGACTACAGTGAGTAGAACTCCATGCTATAATAGGTTTTTTTTCTTCTTTGTGTGACCTTAAAATCTACTCTAGGAAGCTTGGGAATCCCCACAAAGCAGCTTTCTGAATATATGGGTAGTTGTTAAAGATCTGTATTTCTGGACTTTGGAAGATTCAAAACATTTTTCTTTCTATTTCCTGTGGCTGGTTGGATGGGACACTACTAGCATATATCATCAAGAGGTTAGGTGGCTTGGGTTGCCTTCCAGATGTTTCATAAGTATTTTATGCTCAGACCAACAATCAGTTGGCCTGGTCCTGTAAAAGGACACATTGCATTCTTATTATTACATCAAACAACTGGTTATAATATTTGGGTGAGCACACAAAAGAACTGCAGTTTTGAACTCACACTGAAAACAGTAAAGTTTCTCTATATGTACTGTACATATAAAGAAAAGACATTATCTACAATACTGAAGTGAAAAAGAGTTACAGGTGTACATTCTAAATTAAAAGGCATCCGTAGCATCATGTGTAGAAGTCATTTAAACTAGGTTCTGTTCTGGCTTTCTGGAAATCTAGTGGGGGGGGGGCAGAGGAGGAAGTGCGGTAGGTAAAGTGGATCCCCAATCCTTCTCCAGTTTCTTCCCTTTTTCCTGTGATCTGTCACTTCACAGAGTCAAGAGTTACAGAGTCATTCTGGGACCAGAATGGTCTTAGCTATGGTTCTGACCAATGGAGGAACAGTAGTGGGTGAAAAAAGTTTCCAATGTCTTCTTCACTCATTCTGTCTCTACAGTTGGAATTCCACTCATTCTTTGGCAACTATATTACAATTTGGTAAGAATTCTTGCATTTAAAGAGAGATCCACTGGTTGCTTTTTCTCATACAAGATGGAAACAGCATGAAAGTAACTAATTGGAAAGAAGGGTAATGCTGGACCTTATTTTCAGAGACACAACATGATAATTCACCAGAATAGAGTAATAAAGTAAGTAGTATAGTGGGGTATTGTTGATTGTATGCACATTCCTAAGGATAGTTATTTTCCACTTCAACCCAAGGAAAAAAATGTCATTGGAGATGAAGAATTGAGAACCTGTAATGGAATAATACAGCCATATCCCACTGCCCAGTTTTGCTTCTCCAATTTCAAAGAATATCAGAATATTTATTCATATTTTTATTTTACTTTTCCATCCATGAGGAATCTCCAAGATCATCTACCAGTAACATTTTTTTTAAAAAAAAGAATACCCTCACAAGGTATTATCACTGAAAGAAAATATAATTCCACTCTTCAAAAACCTGAAATCTTTTCATATTAGAAGAGATCACTTATTTGTCCTCTGGTCTCCAAAGATAGGACTCTTACAGGCCACAAGCCCTGGTGAACATAACAATACAAATGTTGGAAGAAATTTGACAGTGGGATCTGTTTTAGTTGAAGTCAAAGCAAAAGCTTGATGAGTCATTTCTTGGGAATGCTCCAGCATTGTATTTTCTCTATGGATAGGACAGGAAATAGAATTAGCACAAGGTCATCGCAAACTCTATGGTTTTCTGGTTCTATGACTTTCTTCCACACATCTCCAAATGTACATTGAGTCTACATTTCCATCTTACCTGCACTGTCACCAGACAGATTGAAATTAATTTTAAATCACTTTAATTTCTAACAAAGTTAAAAGGGCTTTGAGAACAGGCAGGGGACACAATCAATTTTATTTCCAGCTGGCTATTAAAAGAGTGTTCCAATATGGTAATGAAACAATGTTTCTTTCCTGAACAGTTGCAACTTTGGGAGTATCCCCATTCCATATTACCTTAAAGTCCTACTAAAATTTGAGTTGGACTCCTGATAATTTCATAGACATATCCATATAGCTTTTTTTTTTTACAACAATATATAAATACTTTATTATTACTTTCTGGAATTTTTTTTTATTTCCCAGTCTAGTCTGAAGTTCTGAGATTTCCTGGTGGTCTCCCATCCAATGATAAAACAAGCCTGGTCCTATTTAGCTTCTGAAGCCAAAAAAGACAAGCATGATATTGCCACACACAACACAACCAACAGCAACAGGAGCAGCACTACTGAAATAAAGAAAAAATCGCAAGCACCTTCCTCCAATTTCCAGTGCCTGTTGTGTACAATTTTTTAACCATTTAAAGAAGATTAAAGCAGCTATTAGACAGAGAGCATCTGTTGTGGTGATGCTTGCGGTTCCTGCTTTTCTGTTAAAAAGCTTTTACTTGCTGTGATACTGAATACATCATTTCTGTAACTAGGCATTTTTCACATTAGTTCCAAACCTGGCTACTGGTTGCTATGTTGATGCTCTGTACTTGGAGTGGAGGAGATGCAGAAAGAGAGCATAGGGTCTAGAACAGGGATGGGCAATTATGGCTCCTTCATGACTCGTGGACTTCAACTCCCAGAATTCCTGAGCCAGCCATGTTGAAGTTGAAGTCCACGAGTCATGAAGGAGCCATAATTGCCCATCCCTAGTCTAGAGGGTTATGAAAGATTTTAACGCCCTCCTTTAAACTGGGAAGAACAAACTAACTTTTTTCTCTTTTGAGATATTATGAAATTGATTAGAAATTTACTACAATGATTCATATTGATTCACTTGATGAGATTGTCTGTATTTCTTCCCTGCATCCAGGAGGTTATGTCTCTGATAAACAGAACAAAGTTAACTGAAAATCCAACAAGTTTCAACATTGTGAAAAGAAACATACAAAAAGTCCAGGTTTGTTTTGATTACAGATAAACTGGTGTTGAAGTCAGAAAAACAGAAAAATGTTCATGAGAATACACAGGGGCACAGCTGATCTGGGAGCAATGCAAATTGCATATGAAGGGTTGCTAGTATCCACTAACACCAATTCTAATAACCTCTACCAATTTTAAGCAAGTACTTGGGTTCCATTAATGGGAGATGAAGCACAACCAATGGGCAATCTTGTTGTGAAGGATTATACAAATACCTTTGAGAAAGAAATGGATGAAATATTAAAAGAAAAATGCCATCTATCCTAGGAAAAGGGAAGACATAAGAAAGAAAGGGTTTAAGATTCCATGATTCATTGATTGACTGATTGATTATATGCTACCAATTTGTTGTCAGGTTTTTGTGTCCTTCTGGGTGCGATTCAAGGTGTTGGTTCTTACCTTTAAAGCGCTCCATGGCTTGGGACCCGGGTATCTACGGGAC
>JAEANM010000058.1:0-47418 GCA_017656035.1 Myanophis thanlyinensis | reverse complement strand
TCAACCTACTCTACCCATTCTACCCTACTCTACTCAACCTACTCTATCCACTTGACCCTACTCTACCTCACCTTCTCCATCCATTCTACCCTACCCTACTCAACCTACTCTACCCATTCTACCCTACTCTACTCAACCTACTCTATCCACTTGACCCTACTCTACCTCACCTTCTCTATCCATTCTACCCTACCCTACTCAACCAACTCTACCCATTCTACCCTACTCTACTCAACCTACTCTATCCATTTGACCCTACTCTACCTCACCTTCTCCATCCATTCTACCCTAACCTACTCTACCCATTCTACCCTACTCTACTCAACCTACTCTATCCATTTGACCCTACTCTACCTCACCTTCTCCATCCATTCTACCCTACTCTACTCAACCTACTCTATCCATTTGACCCTACTCTACCTCACCTTCTCTACTCAACCTACTCTACTTAACCTACTCTATCCATTCGACCCTTTTCTACCCACCTTCTCTATCCATTCTACCCTACTCTACTCAACCTACTCTATCCATTCTACCCTACCCTACTCAACCTCAATCCTACTTTACTCAACCCACTACTGCTCTCCCAAGGTATCTGTAAGGGACCTCCACTTCCTGTTCACTTCCTTTCAATTCCCATCAACCCCTGCCCCGTACCTCTGGACCACCCTTGCCTGGGAAGACTGTCTAGCCATAACCAAGACTACGAACACTATTCATCTGCCTTATCTCACCTCCCGCTTTGATTCTCTCTCCCTCCACACGGCCTCCACTAATAATACAGCTAATAGTACATCGAAAGGCGGCATAAACTCCTCCAAAGAACATAATAAATCGCTTTCATCATCTTCTCTCTGCCTCCCCTCCCCTGCCCTCCCCTCCCCTTCCCTACCTCTCTCTCTTCTAATTTACAAACCCTTTTAGAGCCTGGGAAACCTGGCCTGGGTTTTGTTTGTAAACGCTGGGGTGTAAATTAAGAGGAAGGAACAATGAAATCAACTGTTAATAGACTCACGTCTATCCTGTTAAATGCTAACTGCCCTGCTTCAGCGTCTAAAACCTGTTGCATTGGGGATCTCCCCATAGTAGTGTTTAATACTGTTTAATCCCCATAGTACTGTTTAATACACAGACTATTTAATCCCAAATAATCCCAGATTAAATACACCAAGGAGGCCAGGGGTACCCCACTTTCTAAGGGGTCTATTCTTCATTTTGTCTACCAACGGCATCCCACCCGCCACCCGCCACCCCCATGGACCTCAGAATTAACCTACTGCAATAACTGGGAAGGTGTCCACCCACGACGGCCAGGAAGGACTCGAACGGTGGAAGCGACCGGTCAACGGTGGTTGTGGTGGGAGGGGCCTGTGGGGTGATGTCACACTTGAGCATTCCAGGAAGCAGCCAATGGCTTTACGCGGTCTTGCCCATCCGCCAGAAATCCAGTTGCGTTCTGCCCACTTTCATGTTGCGTAATTCTTAACTCGGCAGGAAATCAGGGCCAAATGGTTTGATCGTGGCCGTTGATACATTCCTGGGTTCAAACTTGACCAGTTGGATGGAGAAGAGGTGTGTGTGTGTGTGTCTTGCATTTAAGGGCTGGGAGCTTGATTGGTTGAATGGTAATCTTGTAATCCAGGGATTGGAGCTTGACCGGTTGAATGATGGCCTTGCAATGCAAGGCTCAGAGCTTGATCGGTTGAATGGTTGTCTTGCATCCCAGGACTGGGAGCTTGACCTGTTGAATGGAGGGTCTTGTTTGCCAGGATTTGAAACTTGACCAGTTGAATGCGGGCCTTGCATTCCAGGGCTCGGAGCTTGACCGGTTGAATGGAGTTCTTGTATCCTAGGCTTGGAGCTTGACTGGTTGAATGGAGGTCTTCTATTCCAGGGATTGGAGCTTGACCGGTTGAATGGGGGTCTGGTATTCCAGGGAGCTTGACCAGTTGAATCATGGCCTTGCAAACCAGGGCTCAGAGCTTGACCGGTTGAATGGGGGTTTTGCATCCCAAGACTCAGAGCTTGACCTGTTGAATGGAGGTCTCCTATTCCAGGGATTGGAGCTTGACCGGTTGAATGATGGCCTTGCATCCTAGTCTTGGAGCTTGACCTGATGGTCTTGTATTCCAGGATTTGAAACTCAACCTGTTGAATGGGGTCTTGCAGTCAGGATTCGGAGCTTGACCTGTTGAATGGAGGTCTTCTATTCTAGGGATTGGAGCTTGACCAGTTGAGCTTGACCAGCCTTGCATCCTAGTCTTGGAGCTTGACCTGTTGAATTGGGGGGCCTTGCATTCCAGGACTTGGAGCTTGACCTGTTGAATGGAGGTCTTCTATTCTAGGGATTGGAGCTTGACCTGTTGAATGGACACCTTGTATTCCAGGGCTCAGAGCTTGACCGGTTGAATGGGGGTCTTGCATCCCAGGACTCGGAGCTTGACCTGTTGAATGGAGGTCTTCTATTCCAGGGATTGGAGCTTGATCAGTTGAATGATGGCCTTGCATCCTAGTCTTGGAGCTTGACCGGTTGAATGGAGGTCTTGCATTCTAGGACTCGGAGCTTGACCGGTTGAATGGGGGTCTTCTATTCTAGGGATTGGAGCTTGACCTGTTGAATGGACACCTTGTATTCCAGGACTCAGAGCTTGACCAGTTCAATGGGGGCCTTGCATTCCAGAGATTGGAGCTTGACCTGTTGAATGGGTCTCAAGAGCTGTTTTTCACACTTATACGAATGTTGCAGCCTCCCCGGAATTTTCATTCAAATGCTTGACGACCGACTCGCATTTATGACGGCCGCAACATCCCGAGGGTGTGTGTCACATGATCCCCTTTGGTGACCCAAATCCAATGGGGGGGGGAGGCGGGGGGGGAGCCGGATTCACTTAGCGACTGGATTCCTAAGCGAACAACCGCAGTGATTCGCTGAATGCTTCACAGTGGCGAGGAAGTCGGTGGCCACGGGCCGACAGTCGGGTGACCCTGTGTCTCGCTTAGCAACGGAAACATCCCCTTGCGGTCGTAAGCCGAGGACTCGCTGGGATTTCCTTCGCGATGCTCCTTAAGGGCTTCGGGGGGGATAAAAAAAATTATCCAGGTCACCCGGATTCCGGCACAAAAGCTGGACTATTTCAGGAACGAGGTTGCGAGAACAGCTTCCTTGTTAAAAAACAAAAAAACCACAATATTTCCGCTCCCCTGGCGCCCCAAATTACAAAAATAAAAGTTTCTCTCCCAAAAAAGTGATAGAAATGCCAGAATTGGCTCAAAAAAAACCAAAAAAACGGCGACCGTCACAAACCAAGACACACGCCCCCCCCCCCAAATCCGAGAGAAATCGCTCGTCCTCGCGATACGACCTGCCTCGCCATTTCCGTCGCTGGATGATCGCAGCCGTTGGGAATGGCGCCGGATTTTAGGACCTTGCTTTGCCACGGTTGTTGCGCGAAGGGTTCACCCGAGTCGCGCGGTCCTTAAGCGAATCCAGCTTCACCCGTACGCACACAGACTGTGTGTCTTGGGAAACCATCTTGGGGGGGGGGGTTGGTTCACCAAAGGCGATCACGTGACCCCCCTCCCCCTCCCCGCCCCAGGATGCCGCGACCGTCGTAAATGCGAGCTGGTGGCCAAGGGGACCGTACTTTGATGACATGACGGGAAGGGGAAGAATGCGGCGACGGACGTAAGCGCGAGGACTGGTCTGAAATCGCCTTTTCAATCCTAACTTTGGGCTGTTGCTGAATCTGTGGTTGTAAATCGGGGACCTGTTGCATCGATGGGAGAGGTTGGTCCCCGAATTTCGAAACAGGACACGGGAAGTTTCGGAGCGCCGGACGAAAAGAGGGAGAGAAGGAAGCCGGGCTGTTTTGGTGGGCGGCTGGCTTTAAGGACCGATGGCAACCCCCCACTCCCCCACCCCACGTGCCCTGGGATGCCAGCACGTTGCTAAAAGAACGGTCATAAGTCGAGGACGGCCTGCCTGCCTGCCTGCCTGCCTGCCTTTGGGTGTGAGCTGAGCCTTTGCACTTCATCCCTGCAGGGTCCAGACAGGCAGGAGCCCCCTCCCCAAGCAGCAGGGTGCCATAAAGGAGGTGAGGAGAGGCCTTTGGTCCCCAATCTATTCTGAGAGCCTCCCTTAGTGAAGAAGCATTTGTCCGGGATGGCCGTGGCTCCCACCCAGTGGTCATCTGCAGGCCCTTCCCATCTGCAGCTGCCGCCTGCATCAGCCCCCCCCCAGCACAAGCACGCAGTGAGGAGGGGGCAGCCAAGATCACAGGAGACCCCCTTGCCTTTGACAGAGCTTCACTGCAAGGGATTAAAGCCTCACCAGCTGTGTAGGAGGGGATTGGGACTCTCCAGAATGCGGCCCCCCACCCAGAAGGGGTCACAGCAAGGGGGTAACTGAGCCGCCAGCACTCGGGTTTCATGGAAAGTGAGGTGGGGGAGCAGGGAGCAGATGCTGCTGCCCCTCCAGCCCCTGCCTGGGACCCTCCCCCTCTGATCGCAGGCCAGGAAGAGAAGGCCAGCCAGGGGCCATTTCATGGGGGGCAGTTGCCATGAATGGGCGGGAGGGGGGACACCTCCTGCCTGCCTCACCCCAACAACCAACTCTTTGTAATCCCCCTGAGAAGGGGAGAGGGTGCCCATTACAGGACCCCCAAATTGCCGGGTTTGCCGCTGGGAGGCAAAGTGGGCCGCGGAGGTGTCAGGACAACCTGGAGAGGAGCGGAGTTGGCGCCAGCCGTTCCCAAAGCCGTAAATATTGTTCTTTGTCTGTAATTAAAGTCCAGCCTGAGAGGACAAGAGGGGAGGCAGACTCATCTCTCAGCTTCCTCCAGAATCACCTCCCGCCAGCCTGGTTTGGGGCTTCCTTTGGAGCCTGGAAGTGGGCTGGGGAGGGCTGGGGGCAATGGGCCCATGGGGGGGGGCTGGAAGGGAGCAGGTCCATTGACTGGCCAGCGCAGTATTTCCTCTCTGGTGGCAGGGGGCCGAGGCAGCAGGTGTGTTTGCCAGCTGGGCATGAGAGACATCCAAGTCCTCACTTGGCACCTTGCCATCCGACAGAGACGACTTCGAGGAAGCAGGCACGGGGCTCTGGGCACCTGTTGAGGCCTGGGAGAGAAACACCCATGGGGGGTAATGGATTGTGGTGATGGAACCTCCCTGATTTCACTGGATTGAAATGGGAGCAGGCAGGGCCTGCTGAGACACCCCCCCCCCCGGTGTTCTTGGGGGGTAAAGCTGAGGGACCCCTGCCCAGATGAGGGGTCCTGGCAGGAGGGGCTCTTCTCATCAGGGAGACAGGAGAAGTCCGGCAGCTGCTGGACTCAGGGCTAGGAGACCCCTTGCCTTGCAGCACGATTGGCAGGCCATAGAAGGAGATCCCATTGACTTGGGTAAGCCAGGGAGGGGTGGCAAGCAGGCCCCCTCCTCCAAAAGGCCTGGGGCCTCCATCACTGGTCCTTCTCCAGTCCCAGGGTCAGCCTCATTCCTGCCCCCCACCCAGCCTCCCCAGGGGTCAGCCTCTTGCAAACATTCCCAAGTGATGCTTGCAGTCAAGAGGAATCCAAGGCAGGCTCAGCTCGCCCAGGGGAGGAGATGAGTTTATTTTCACACCAGCTGGTGCCAACTGTCTGCCAGGGTCCGGTTTCAGCTCAGTCCAGTGTGTGTGTGTGTGTGTGTATATGTGTGTGTGTGTGTGTGAGCTGGTTGGTTCCTCCTGCAGTCCTGCAGATGAGCCCTCTCCCCAAACACAGAGGAAGGAAACTCTGCAGGCACAGAGGAAAAGGCAACCAGTTTGGGGGGGGGGCACTATGGCTCAGCTGCTTGGCAGCCCCCTCAATTTCCGGCTTCAGTCCCTTCGAGGGACAGACCTGAAGGGGTCTCCCCTGGCCCTTTGGGGTATCCCATGGGGGTCCTGCTTTGGCTGCAGCCCCTCAAGCAATCCCACCCAGAAAGATAAGTGGGTTTGAGTTAATTTGGAGTAAAGCAGGTGTTTCCCAGTGAAACTCACTGCCCCGAGTTTCCCGAATGCCTCTTTTTCCTCCCCTTTGTGTGGACTCACAGCAAAAGATGAAGAGGCGGGGGAGAAGGGGGAGAGGGGGGCTGTGTGTCTGTGGACTCCAGAAAACGGGAGTCTTTTCTCCCCTTTCTTTGGTGGCCAGCTTCCCCTCCCCTCCCCACCCCTCCCTGGCAGCCTTTGCAGATAATGGGATGACATCAGCCACAGGCAGCCGCTGAGTAATGCCTCTCCGAAAAGGCCTGGAAATGCCATTATTCCGAGGAGAAAGGTCGCCCAGAGATTGGCTGCAAGCCCCCTTCCTGTTTCCCTCCTCTGCCCCAGATGGAAGTTACTCAGCCCCCAGGGGGAAGGGAGAGGGGAAGGCGCCTCTATTTTTAGCCTCTTCTTTGGGGGGGCTGTCTTTCAGAGGGCTCTGCAGCACCGCTGACAGCCATTCTCCAGGCACTTCACTCCCGCCGGACCCACTTCACCACCACAGACCGACTTCAGGGGAGGGGGAGGGGGAGGGGGAGGGGGTCTCCGGCTCCCCAAAGCGCTGGAAACGGGAGTGATGATCCATCCCTTCCCAGGCAGTTGGAGGCCCCTAGACCCGGGCAGGCAACTGCCCCCCGCCTTCTGCCCCCGTCAGTCCCGGGGGACATGCCCGAGCAGCAGCAGCAGCAGCAGCAGCAAAGGGGCCCCCGATCCTTATCAGCCACCGGCCGCTGCGAAGCTGAGCCAGCTGCCCGGCCCGGCAAGCAAGGAGCCCGGGCGCCCCCTAGCGATGCTCCAGCGAGAAGCAGCCGCAGCCTTCCCCGGCGCCCGGGAGGGCAGAGAAAGAAAGCGAGGCCAGAACAAAAAACCCTCGCAGGATCTGGAGACCGCTGGATCCCTTAAGACCAGGAGCCTCGTCTGCCCGGCCTGAGCTCCAGACCGAAGGGTCGGAGGAAGCAACGGCTGAGCGCCAATCGCTTCTGACTCTTTTAGTAACAACATGAATTGATATCTATAATTATTATGTTCCAGAATGTAACCGGGAGTTGCGCAGCATGTAAACGGTAAATGCAGTCGACAATATTTATATCATTGGGTAATAATACTTCGCGCGGTTGTAAATATTCCACATTGCTGTCTATATATTAACCATCATACTGTAATGCTTTAGATGTATATGTCGCCTCCTCTTCTCCCCCATGACCCTCGATCCCTTTCAAAAGCAAATCCTTCCTTCCTTCCTTCCGCAGCGCCGAAATCCCGTTTCTTAAATGCAAAACCCCCAAAGAGGCAACTTCTGGCATACACGTTCTAGAGGCGCTACTTCCGCCCTCCCTTCGCCCTGGCCAATCAGAACGGCCGAATGGAGAAAAATAAAAGAACAGCCGGTGCGCCCAATCAAAAGCGAGGAGATTGACGTCACCGGGCCCATTGGCCACGGCGTAGGGCGGGGCCTCCCCGAGAGGGGTGGGGGGAGGAGGAGGCGGGGCCTCCCCGGGATAAGAAAGGCTGGCCAATGAGCACGGGGGGGCGTGGCCGCCATTCCAGAGAGTTCCGAGCGGGGGGGGGTGAGTATCGTCGGGTCCGTCCCGTCCCAGCTGGGCAGCATGGGAGGTGTAGTCCCGGAGGTTGGGGGGGGGGGGATGGAGCGGCGGCTGGACCTGGTGGGCGGGAGGGGGCGGCCGATCTGGGTTCTCCTCCCACCCCCGGGGCCGGCGGAGCTGCGGACAGCCCGACCGGCGCGGCATCCCCTCCCTCCGTCTTATCTCGGGGTCTGGGGTGGGTGGGAAAGCCTTGATGCGGGACCTGAAGATCCCGGCCTTTGATGTGGGGCAGATGCTCCTTGCCGGCTTCTGGGGGGAGGGGGGAGGAGAGGGGGCCACCAGGAGATCAAAGGCCAGCTGGGCGCTGAGTTGGTTCCGCCTCCAGAGATGGAAACGGGGTGGGGGGTGGGGGGTGGGGGTGGGCTGCGCTAACTACAGGTAGTCCTGACTTACAAAGCCAAAATTCCCCTTTGCAACTTTTATCATGACAGTTGTCGGTGAATCACGTGGCAATCGCACTCCCCCCCCCCCGTGGATTTTGTGGGTGGAAAGCTGGCTGGGAAGGTCCCCTGGCCCCAGGACACAGCAGCTGTCATAAATCCCAGCCGGTTGCCCAGCGCCTGAGTTTTGATTGTGTGACCGTGGGGATGTGGCAGTAGTCGTAAGGGTGAGAACCGGGCCATTCTTTTCACTGCTTTTTAACTTTGAGCAGTCGCTAAAGAAACGGTCGTAAATCGAGGATGACGTACAACCCAAGGCATTCAGTTCCTTTGGAAGGCCGCCATCCCTTCCCTTCTCTTACTCACTCTGTAACCCACTATTATCTGCACGAGGAGGCCGGACACCAATGAGTAGGCTCTGCTCCTCTTCCCTGGCGGGGGATGATTCTGCCCCCCATGACACCCCTGGGGGGCAGGCAGGGGAAGCGGCTGCATGTGACCGGGACTCTCTGCCTGCTGCCCGGGTTGGTGGCACCGGAGGGCTGAGCAGCTGAGCAACCGCGAGTGCTGGGCTCCCGGGGCTGCCCTTGCCAGCCCTGCCATTGCACTCCAGCTCCCGGGCCAGCCTGTCGTGTGCCAGCCTGCCTGCCTGCCTGCCAAGGGCTGTGCGTGGAGGTCTCCGGCGGTTCCTTTGAGGTGGGCAGGGCTGGATTCCTCTGACTGCTGGGCACCCCACGGCGTCAGAGGAGCGCAGCGTCGGGTGCTTGTTTTGGCCCGGCTGCTTGGGCGAGGTGGCGCGAAGGAGTGCGCGGCTTCCGAAAGAGCTGACGGGGCAGGGCCACTCTGTGGGTGGTGGCAGCAGCGGTTGCGTCTCCTGCCCCCGCCCCACGCTTGGGTGCCTCACGGAGCCCACAAAGTTGCCACCGGGGAGATTTCTAGGTGAGAAACTCTTCACTCAGCAACCTTGTGGATTTCCAGGGAATCGAGCCCTTTCAGGTCTCCAGCTCAGGTTCTCTGAGGAGACGCAGGAGGGCTCCGGAGAAGGTGGATCCTCGGTCGGTCGGGGCTCCAGAAGGAGGGAGCTGGGAGGCTGGCAGAGGCAGCTGTGGGGCGCTTGGGCAGAGGGGGCGGCCAGGCTGCCTGGGGGTGGGCTTCTGGTCCAGAGAGGCTTCTGGCCCCTCCCAGAAACTCTTTTTGGGACACCACCCCTGCCCTGCCCGTCAGGGACCTAGGAAAATGGCTGTGGGGCTGGGGAGGGAGGGCTGAGCCTGGTGGGGTTGAAGGAAGGAAGGAAGGAAGGAAGGGGGCAGCCTCCTGCTCCACCGTGGCTTTCCTTTGGGGTGAGGGGTCCCCTGGGCTTGCCGAGAAGGAGCCGAGGAAAGTAGGGCAGGCTGAGCCGGCTGGGCCGGTGTGTGCCTGCCACCTCCTCCTCCGTCTGCCCTCCACGCCCTGCAAGACAGAAAACTCACACACGCTCATCCTGTGGGGCAGGCCGGCTAATGAGCGCCTTGAGATGCTGACACAGCCCCACGCCCAGCTCCGGCTCCCTTCCCAGGCTATTAAGCTGGCCGCTGTGGAGGCTGGGCGGAGGAGGGCCTGAGCGGCCCAGGCACCGCGGCTGCTTTTTCTTTTTCTGCTGCTGCAGAAAACCCTGCTGAGCCGTTTGGCTTCCGGGACATTTTTAGGCCGCTTGTCTTCCTGTTCTCCCTCGCTTGGATTGACCCTTCTGCGAAAGCTGCCAGCTGTCGGTCTGTGGCGATGGGGCAGAGAGCCTTGTGGGTCTCTGAGTGATCGTGTCTCATTGGCTGGATCGCTGGGGGGCTGCCCCACACCAACGGCCTTCCCTTCCCCCTTAGCGTCCCCTCTGGAGGAAAGATGGTGAAGGAAACGGGCTACTATGACCTGCTGGGCGTCAAGCCCTGTGCCACGATGGATGAGATCAAGCGGGCATACCGGCGCCTGGCGCTCAGATACCACCCGGACAAGAACCCCAGTGAGGGGGAGCGGGTAGGTGGCAGAGCGGGGCAGGCACAATGAGGGTGGTCCTGCCAACTCTGGGGTTGCTCTCAGCCCCCCTCTCCCTGCTCCCCAGTTCAAACAGATCTCGCAGGCGTACGAGGTCCTCTCGGATCCCAGCAAGAGGTCCATCTATGATCGAGGCGGGGAACGGGCCATGAAGGAGGGCGGCGCAGCCGGGCGGGGCGGCTTTGGGCCCCCAATGGACATCTTTGACTTGTTTTTTGGAGGAGGGGGCCGCGCACAGGGCCCCCGGGTGGAGAGGAGAGGTAGGCGAGTTCAGCCGGAGGGGAAGCTGTTCTGGGACTGTGTGTAGGGCAGGTTGTGTGTGTGTGGTGGTGGTGGGTTCTTGGATTTGGGGGGTGGAGTGCAAAAGGATGAGCCTGATCTGGGAGAGGACCCCCATTTCCCTACTTTCTCCCCACCCGTGTTGGTGCCCATAAGATCATGCAGGGAGGGTGCCTGGTTTCCTGGGTGTGCCTGTTTGTGTCCCATGGGGCTCAGTGGGCCTTCAGAGAAGGCTGCCTTCCCCCCTGCACACTCAGCCCAGAGGGAACCAACCGAGGCTGCCAACAACAAGCCCCATCCTGCCCAAGTCCCAGGGGCTCTGTCGTCGTAGCCACTGCCCCCCCCCCTTCCTCCTTCTGGAAAACAGCCCTTTGTCTCTGGGGGCCCTCTCCCTTCGCAGGCAAAACGGCCGTCCACCTGCTGACCGTCACCCTGGAGGACCTGTACAACGGGGCCACCCGGAAGCTTTCCCTGCAGAAGAATGTCATCTGCAGGAGCTGTGGGGGTGAGTGGGGGGGGGGCTCGGGGGCTCCATGGGGATCACTCCCAGGAACGGGTGGGAGGGCTGCATCTGCTGCGCTGGGAGACTTGGGGAGCAGGATGGACCTGTTGCCGAGCCCCAAGCTTCACCCGATACCCGACTGACCCCTTCGGCCAAGTTTGCACAATGCACCGAGCGCTCTTGTCTTGGGCGTGTTCAGAGGCTCAACAAGCCACAAAAATGCTCCGGAGCTGGAATTAGCTGAACGGGGCTCTGGCTGAGCCGGGGACTGGCTCAGTGGATTCTGGGGAATGGCGGCTGGGGGGACCCCTTTCAATCTCCTGCGCCCTGTTTCTGAGAGGCATTGGCTGATTTTGGCAGGACGGTGAGGCCTGAGAGCATGGGGGGCAGGTGGGGGTTGTTTCTGCAGGACCAGCAGACAGGTGGTGGAGGAGACCCATCCTCAGGCAGGCAAGGGGGGAGGGCTTTGCTGTGGGGCAGGGTGAGCAACAGGCACCTCCTGGGCTGCAGACCCACAGCCGAGGAGGAGAAGGGGGCCGGGCGAGTCTTCCCCTTCTTGGCTGGAGAATCAGGTGGGGTTGAAAGAGGCGGAAGGAGGGGCTGGTCCGGTGTGGGTGCCCCCAACCACGCCCTCCTTGCTCTATCTTCACAGGCCGTGGCGGCAGGGAAGGCCTTGACGTCCGATGCCCCAAGTGCCACGGGTCTGGCATGGAGGTCATTGTCCACCAGTTGGGGCCCAACATGGTGCATCACATCCAGGCCATGTGCTCGCAGTGCCAAGGCCAAGGAGAGTGGGTGCGGCCCCTTGACCGCTGCCTTGCCTGCAACGGCCGGAAGGTCACCCGGGAGAAGAAGATTCTCAACATCCACCTGGACAAAGGTAAGCCCTGCGGGGGCGGGGGAAGGAAGGGGGGTGACCTTTGCTGGCTTCCCTGTCCTTGATGCCCCTTTGCTGTGGCTCCCTTTCCACCTTCTTGGGCCCCCTTCTCATCCCCAGGATGTCGGTTCAGTTACAGCCCCCCCCCCCCGCCCCAGATTCCTGGGTCAGCTGTAACCTTGGTTAGTGTTAATCCCTTCCGGCTGACTTAATTCATTTACTCAGGCAGACTCAACCTGTTGCCAAGCAACGGACTCTCCCCCCCCCCCATGTGTCAGAAGAGTCACTGCCCTGCTGCCCCGTGGATGGGTGAGGGTTTACCCCACAGGCTGGCTGCTCCTAGCCCATGGCTCTCCCCCTCTCCCCCACACCCCCATAGGCATGGCTGACCGGCAGAAGATCACCTTCCACCAGGAGGGGGACCAGGCGCCTGGATTTGAGCCCGGAGACATCGTGATCGTGCTGGACCAGAAGCCACACCCGGTCTTCCAGCGCAGTGGCAGCGACCTCATCGTCCGGCGGGAAGTGCCATTGGTGGATGCTTTGTGTGGCTGCAAGCAGGTCATCCGGACGCTGGACAACCGGAGGCTCCTGGTCTCTTCACGGCCCAGTGAGTGACTGGCTCCCCTGGGGGCTTGCCGGCCCCCTCCCCTCGGAAGCCGAAATGGGTCCTTTCCTATGGGAGACTCGGATGGGGCCGCTGCCCTCCCCTCATCCCTGCCTACTCTGCCCCACAGGCTGCGTGATCAAGCCGGGGGACATCCGTTGCATCCCGAACGAAGGGATGCCCGTCTACCGCAGCCCTGGCCAGAAGGGGAGGCTGGTCATCCACTTCGAGGTACGGAGGCCCTCGGCTCCCCCCAGCCGGCTCCTTTGGGGAAGTCTCGGTGAGGTCCTCTAAGTCGCTAGTCTTATCCAGGGCCCCCCTCCCACCACCTGGTTGGCTCCAGATCCCCAACTGAGCAAGGGGTGGAGGAGGAGGAGTAGTCGTTGGCTGCCTTGGGGTCACCGTAGCTGCCTACCTCGTCCCACTCCTGCCGCTTGTCCTGCTGGGAAGGAGCCTGGCTTTCTCCCCCTTCCCCCAGCTCCAGCTGCCCACGCTCGTGCCCCTCCCCCTCTGCTGCCCAGGTGAAGTTCCCGGAGCCCGGCTGGCTGCCCCCCCACCAACTGCGCCAGTTCCAGTCCTTCTTCCCCCGCCACGAAGAGGTGATGGCCACGGAGGACATGGAGGAGGTGGAGCTGCGGGAGTATTTCCCCCAGCCGGACTTCTCCAGCCGTCGCTTCCAGAGCGAGATCTACCACGAAGGCGACTTAGAAGACCCTCTGCGCCACAACGTCCAGTGCCAGACCTCGTAGCCCGGCAGAGGGAGCTGCCCCCCCCCCCAATGTGGCCCTGCAGGGGTGGGGGGCAGAAGCCCAGGATGCCTTAAGGAGCACAACTGCCGGAGGCTGTCCAGCCGGGGCGGTCAAGGTTGCAGAAGGCCCCTCCTTTGGCCAAAGGCCCCTCAACCGCCCCTGAAAATCCCCATTTAGCTTAGGGAGTCTTAGCTTCCCCAAGGATTCCGGCCTAGAAACCAACTGTAGAGCCCCAGCCGGAGGTTTCCCCTTCGTGCCCGGCTGCCCTGGGCCTGCCCTAGTTTGCCAGCTTCGGACGATAATGCTGGTTTCTTTCTAGGAGAAAGCCAACTCCAAATAGAAACAAAACCTCCAGGCCCCATCTGCTGCAAGCCAGCTTCCTTTGCCTCCAGGCTCAGTCCTGACCTTGGCTTGGCCATCTCCACGGGGCCGTGGGCTGATTTCCAGGCCATCTCAAAGCCTAGCCAGGGTGTGGGTCCTGCAGGCAAGCCAAGGGGCGGCTGATGGGCGGGCAGCTGGACCTCGGCACGTCCTGGGAGCCCCGGCAAGGGAAGCCCCTCTGCTGGTCCCCAGTGGGAGACCTCTTCAGCTGCAGGTGGGTGGGGTTGGGCTCCCCTTGCCCTCAAGTGCCTTCCCGGTTGTGCCAGCCATCCTGGACGCGGCCCCCTCCTCTCTTCACAGTTGCATTCGGAGCAACAGTGGGCCTTTTCCAGGGAGCATAGTCAGTGTTAGGTGTTAGTGGTGTGGGGGCATCCTCGGCCTCATGGAGCGGTCCAGGGTTGTGCTGCTTGCCCTGAGCCCCCCGTCTGGCATGTGCGGCGAGGCGAGAGCCGCCCCCTCCTGGGTTTCCAAACCCGGCAAAGCTTGGTGTCTGCTGAGGAACCTTCGGGGTTCGTTCCCCACTTTCTGCTTTCCCTCTTTTTCTTCTTTCGCTTCTGCTCTTCTCTGCCTCCGGCCTGCAAACCGACTGGAAGAAACGCCAAGACTTTGGAGCGCCTGTGGGAGTCGGAGGAGCCCCAGGGCGGCTCTCCCAGGCCTGCAGGACTTGACTTGAATTTTGCTTCAAGGAAAACAAAGTGGTTCTCCACCAGATCCTGTCTGCCTGATTATTGATACTGTCCCTCCTCCTCCTCCTCCCCCCCCCCCACGGCTTTGTTTGGGGCTTCTTGCGATGGGCCCACCGTCCCCTCCCTCACTCCCTCTTAGCTTCCTCTGGATGGGGGCAAATGAATGCAGCCATGGGCACCAGTTCCAGCTTCTGTGCGGGATGGCCCACCTGAGGGTCCTGAGGAGCTGATTCCCACAGACTCTCAGCTCTGCTTCAAAACGGGAACCGAAGGCAGTGGGGAAAACGGGGGAGCCTTTTTCCAGCACATGGTTTCTGCTTTCCAAGCAGAACTTAATTTGCTCTTTGAAAGGGCAGGAAAAGCAGAGTTTCGTGGCCAGATTGTGGGCCTTATGGGGAAAGGGGGTGGGGTGGGGGATTGGGGGAGATGCCCAGGGTAAGAGCCCAATGTGCTGAGTCTCCCCGGTTGGGGTGACTGTTGCGGTCCTCACAGAGGGTGCACGGGGTCCCCAAATCCTCGGGAATGCTGGGCAGACGGGTGCAAGGAGATGTAAAACCATGGGACCCTCGCCCCCCCATCCCCACCTGCACCTTTTCTGTCCTAGGGGGGCTGAGGAAAGGGGCTGGGGCTTTCTCGTTCGCAGGACCCCCTTTTCTCCAGGCACAAGAGACCCGGTGAGGAGTGAGGGCCCACATTAGGGGCTCTACTCCCCAGTTTTTTTGAGGTATCCTCTCGGGGGTCTCCTTTGCTGGTTCTTGCTCCTTGCAAGACCAAAGCAAGTGGGGGGGGGGGAGCTTGGCCTTTCCCCAAGCTTTGGACAAAACTTCATCCCAAGGCATGGAAGGGCTGGCAGAAAGCCGAGCGACGGTGAAGCCTGCCCCCTGGTGGCCACTGGGGAAAATCACTCCTGGAACAGATCGTCTAAGCTAGGCAGCAAATGATGCCCCCGGTGGGCACTCTGCGGAACTGCGAAGAGGAGATGTCGCCCCGCCGTCCCCTGGAACAAAGACGGAACAAATCCACCCTCTTATTCATTAATGCTTAAAGAGGAAAAAACGGCTTCTTGCTCGCCATTTGGGAAGGGACGGAGCCCCTTCCTGGTTCTCTGCCCTCTTCCCAGCTTCTGGGGGCCCCCTTTGCTCTCTGACGTGGTGGGAAAGAGCTCTGGGGGCATCGGTCCATTCTGATCCCGAGGGGGCTGGCGGGGGGGGGGGCGTCAGCAGGTGCAGAGAGCCACAGGTGGCCAGGGGCACAGAGCTCAGGGCTGTCCAGGAGCCTTGCGGGGCACCCCTCCGTCTCCGGGAAAGGAGGGGGACAGGCACCCCCCGCCCCCAATTGAGGCAGAGCCGGAGGGGGGACTGCCAGTCTCCGTGGCCTCTGACCTGCCGGGCGCCGAGCGGGAGCGGGCCGGGCCGGGCTTTGTCTGGGAATAAAAGGTGCCCCTTTCGGAGCGAGGAAGGAGGCGGGGGCGCGCTTTGTTCTCCTGCCTGGGAACCCGAGAGGAAAAGGGGAGCGCGAGGTCACCGCAAGCGAGGTTGCCTGGGATAACGCCGAGGCTCCCGGGCGCAGAAGGCAGGGGGGTCCCCGGCTTTGCCATGGCAACGGAGGGGGACTGGATGGAGCGCTTGCCTCTCCGAGGCTGGGTCCACCTGGCCAGGAAGAGCTGCAGGCGGAGGGTCTGGAAGGTAGAGTCTAATAGCTACCCCCAAGGAACAGCAGAGCCTTTCTGCCCCCCCCCCCAATCTTAAAAAAGTGGGATGGGAATGAATCAAAAGGGCGTTCAGAGACGATTGCCTAAGCCTAAGTCCCCCCCCCCCCGCCAGAATCCCCCACTTCCAGGAGAGAGATGAGATCGAGAGGAGACTAGTAAAGTGAGGGGGGCATCAACTTGGCATGGAGGGTGGTCAAGCTAGAAAAGAAACGTGGAAAGAATGGAGGCAGAAGACCTGGAAAAAGCTTTAATGGAGGCTGGGGGGATGGAGACCCCTCACAGACATTACAGACTTTGTGCTAAAGGGAAAGGAGAAGGTGTGGGGTGGGAGCAGATCTGCGCCAGCCCTTCCGTGGATCCCTGCAGGAAGATTTCTCTGCTGTTTTGATGGTTCAGCACAAGGGAGGAGAAGCACAAACCGGCCAGAAAACAAAGAGGAGGGGGTGGCTGGGACACCTTGGGAGCTGTAGGGAAGCCCCCCACCCGCCAGCCCAAATGGGAGAGGAGAGAAGAGCCTCCAGCTTGTAGGATCCACATCCTGACCCTCCCCAGCATGACTCCATTAACGGATTCCACAGTTAATCGCCCAGACAAGGCTGGGCCTCTGTAGGTCTCCAAAGGGGGGAGCGGGTCCAGAAGGGGGGTCTCCAAAGAGGAGGAGTTGCTTCAGGCCCCCACTCCCCCCAGGGTAGAAGGACCATTTGGAAGGGCTTCGTAAGTCTTGTTGCAGACAGTGCCTCTGAGCATGGACAGAGAATAGGGATCAGGCGGTGGGGAAGGCTGGCATTGTGCTGCAGGGCAGGGGTACTCCTGGGCTGTCCGGTCTGCCCCCTCCCCCTCATTGTGTCTGGCGCTGGCCGGAGGCCTCTCACTCATGGACGTAGATCCTCGTGCAGACGACGTCGTCGGCCTTCATGGTCTGAGAAAGCAAAGGAGTGACTTGAGAGGGAAGCAGAAGGGGCTCCTCGTCCTCTTGCAGGCTGGGGGGTAAAGGGGCTGAAAAGGGGGGAGAAGGGGCAAGGGGGTCCATCCCCCTCCTCGAATCTGCACCTTGGGACATGGGAGAAAGACGTTTGGACTTTGTACTGTTCCTGCCTTCCTCAGGAGGGAAAGGGGTTCCATGGGGGGGGGGGGGCTTCCCTGCAGCTCCCACTTCCTGTGCCATCTGGGGAGGGGGGCGTTGAGAAGGTGCAGCCCAGGATTGGATGTCACATTATGTCTCACAGAGACCAGTCCTGGCCTAGGTCTCTGCATTACCACCAAAGGCCAAGGAAAAAGAGAGAGCAGCCCAGAGAGCAGGAGGGCGAGGCCAAACCCCCAGTGCCAGGTGAGAAGAAGAAGGGGGGGGCTCACCAGAATGAGCTCCCCATCATTGGTCAGTTCCCTGGACCAGCTGGTTTGGGGCCCTTCTCCTTTCAGCAGCTTCTGCTCACACACAATCTTGTTGTTGTTCTCCCACGTGGCCAAACTCTGGAAAGTTGGGAAAGAAAGAAAGTGCCCCCCCTCTTGAGCCAACGGTCCTGCTGAGGCCAACAGAGGCATAGGGCCCCCTCCCATCACACTCCTTTGTCACTGGGCAGGCGGCTGGCAGGAGGAGCAACTCATCCATCACTGGGGGAGGAAGGGCTGGACG
This sequence comes from Myanophis thanlyinensis, assembly GCA_017656035.1. Classification (NCBI taxonomy): domain Eukaryota; kingdom Metazoa; phylum Chordata; class Lepidosauria; order Squamata; family Homalopsidae; genus Myanophis; species Myanophis thanlyinensis. The sequence goes on along the minus strand of JAEANM010000058.1, from coordinate 29,986 downwards.
AGAGGGAGGGAGGGGGCAGACGGAGGGCAGAGGCCACCCACACCCACACCCACACCCACACCGATGATGCCATTGTCTGCCCGGGGCCCAAGAGATGCTTCTTTGTGAGTTGAGATGCAGAAAGGGTGGGGGAGATGGGGGGAGGGCTAGTCATCCATCTTCTCCCCCTCAGCGTGGCATTTCTGCCTCTGTTTTGCAGGGCCAGTGGCTTCCCACCCTTTGCTGCAGCCGGTCCAGCTAGGGAGGCAGCTGTGCAGTGGCCGTATTCAGGGGAGGGGGCCGTCACCAAAGCCAGCGCCCCTTCAGGAGGGGGGGCAGCCTCTGTTCCCCACAACAGGCTCTGTGCCACTGGAGGCCAACTCTTCTCCGGAGCAAAGAGGCCTGCAGTGTCAAGGGAGGGGCTGCCTCATCCCACAGGGGTCCTCCTCCCCTGGGCCACAGAGACCGCCTTCCCCCCTTCCTTCCCTTCCCCCCTTCCTTCCCTTCCCCCCCCCCAGCCACGGGCCTCCCTCCCCCTCACCTTGCAAGGCCTCCCGTCCACCGTCTGCTCCTCAAACTCCTCCCCGACCTCGAAGCGGACCTCCGTGGTGCGCACTGTGGTGGAGGTCTTGATGTAGAAGGAGGATCCCTCCTGCTTGATCTCCACTGCTGGTTTGGAGGCTGCAGCCACTGCAATCTTCCGAAGCATCACATTGACCCCTGGAAGAAGACATGGTGGCTGAGGTGAGCCGGGCCCCGAGGGACCCTGGGCGAGACGGGGTCCCCTTCCTGGGATTGAACCTGATCCCCCCTCAGACTGAATCCAAGAGTTTCCAGGAGATCCAGAAGGCCGGAGCTGCTCTTCTGCCACGGGTCCTGCCCCCCCACCCCAGATCTAGCTGGCCAGGGAGGAGGAGAACATGGGGCTCCTCCTCCAGGAGGGGATTTTTGGGTGATGTTGAACCTTTATGAACTTGCCGCCTGGAGTCTGGAGCCCAGCTGATGCGGCCCTGGCTTGGGTTCAAGGGCGACTGTTTCCTCAGTGGCCCAGAAGAGGCCTGTGGCTGACTCACCGCCTTCCCAACTGCTTGCCAGTCACACCCATTCAAAGGGGGCTTTTTTCCTCCCTCTGAGCAGGGCTGTGTTTACAGCTGGGCTCAATTTGCAAGGGACACACCCAGCTCTCCAACTGTGCCCCCCCCCCATTTTGTAATGCCCCCTCTTCCCCGCGGCTATGTGCACATTCCTCCGTGTCTCTGCACGACAACATTTGCTGATGCTACAATGAACCTGTGCGCCTTTCCGATGCTTCTTACTTCATTGGTATCTTGTTTTGACTTTTTGTTTTTTTCCTTAAAACACACAAAACACACACACACCCTTGCAGATGTGGGCCTTCAGCCAGGAGCTGAAGGAGCTGAGTATAAGGCAATGACAGGCTTGAAGGAGAATTGGGGGTGAGGAGGGACTTTGTCATGTTTCCGAAAAAACAGTCATCAAGGACTTGCACAATCCTCAGTCGTGACACCAGTGGTGTTGTACCAGTTAACAATTGTGCAACAGGCGAAGAGGCAGAAAGGACGGAGGCTCCATGGGAAAACTGAGGCACCAACTTCCAGGTGGCTGATGGTGACGTAGCAGCCTTACCGAATCCCAGGAAGGTGTAAACCAGGGCGGCGGGGGGGGGGGGAACGACACCCAATTTTGGCAACTTTAGACATGTGGACTTCAACTCCCAGAATTCCCCAGCCAGTTAAGCTAGGCAGATTTTTCTCCTCTGGATTGGCTCCCGCTGCTTTATTTTGTTTGCTATTAAATCACATTTTCCAAGAGATCTGGATCCAATCAGCACCGTAGCTGAAGCTGGACACGTTTTCCACCCTGTCTGTTTTCTTTTTCTCATTGTGCTTATCCCGCCCCATAACTGGAATGAGAGCCTCCCCTGATGGAGCAGAAAGTGGAGAGCGGCAGGGGTGGGAAGGAGCCTCCTCGCTCTTTCAAAGCGAAGATGGGGCCAACCCTGTTTCAGCCCGTGTAGAGAAACGTGTTGCGTGGCCCTTGGCTGGCTGGAGGCAGCCGCCACCGGTTTGGCGAGGGAGATGGCAAGGGCCAGAGAGGAAGAGAAGAAACATTTCTGCCAGATACTGTAGGTGGGGGATTTTCCGAGAAAGGAGGATAGGTCAGCATGGGGAGGGGGGGTGCTGAGGAAGCCTGCCATTCCGGGATGCCCTCACAACTTCCAGGGGCATCTCAGTAGCATCAACCATAGAGCAGGATTAGGGCCCCAAAGGCCTAGATCAGGGGTCTCCAAACTTGGCAATTTTGAGACTTGTGGACTTCAACTCCCAGAATCCCTCAACCTAGCATCTTCTAGGCCCTAGATGCTAGGTTGCCCACCGAGATAGACTGCCTCTAGGGCTGGAGGATTTGCTTGGCTCTTCCCCCAAGCACTCCAGCCCAGACATGCCTTTGCGCTTCCGCCTCCTCACAGGGCTCCTGATGCACTTTTATCCCCTTCCTCCAGGAATCTCTTGGGGGAGGATCAGGCAACCTCCGCCCCAGAGAACTGGGTCACAGCCCTGCCTCCTGAGTGGCGCAGGTTCCTGCTAGCCCATGTCCTCCCTCTCTTCCACACAGATTCACAAATGCACATCTGAATTCCAGTCTCTCCCCACCACCACCCCCAGCTTCTCTGGCATCAAATGATCCCCATCTGGGAGGCAGGAGATGGAATTATGGGAAAGAGGAAATCTGAGGATTTGATATGTATCCTGAACTATGCTTTCCCCAAGCTGGAAGGAATTTGCAAAGCCCCCCTCCCACTGCTTTGGAAAGAGAAAAGGGGAGGGGGCAGCTCTGAGTTAGCCAAGCACCAGAGACCTCCCCCAGAAAGAAAGCTCTTTCCCCTAGCTTTGCTAGCTTTTGGGTGGGTGGGCATAGGTGGGTGGGCTCCAGCTTGCCTGGAAAAGGTGCAGGGTTTTTTTTCCTACTTGAAGGCAAGAGGGAGGGGAGGCTAAGGAGAGGGGGGAGGAGTGGATTTTCCATCTGGGTCAGGGAAGGACCGGGCAGAACTTAGTGGATGAACTGTTGCCCCGGAGACCCGAGCCTCCCCTCCTGCTTCGGCCTTCCCAGTGGGGCAAACCCCCCCCCCCCAACCGCTGCTGAAAAGGGCGCGTTGCTCTGCCCCGCGTGCTTTCTGCGTCTCTAATCCTCGGAATAAAAGGGGGAAAGATAGGCGCGGTCTTGAAGGCTCACCTGGGGTCTTCCCACTCGCGCCCCGATCTCTCCCAGAGAGGAAAGGGTGCTGCCGAGATGGGACTAGGGGCTCGATTCTGCTCCCCACCCGCTTCTCGGGTTCCCACCTCCGGGGCCCCGGGGTAGCGAAAGCGGCCGGAGAAGCGGTTCTGAGAGGGAGACACCCCCAGAGCGCGGAGCCTCATCTCCGGAGATGATCGGAGCCTTCCCAGAGGGGCCCCGTGTCTGAAGTCCGGCTGGACCCGCCTGGCTCCCTCGGCTCCGCCCCCCCCCCGAAGCCCCCAGTCCGCGCGGAGGAGCCGCCTGTTCGCCGACGGCTCCCCGCCTTTTCCTGGCTCGCTGGCGCTCGGGGTTTCGGGAGTGGGGAAGGCTTCCCCGTCCCCGTCCTTCTCTGCATGGCCCCGGACCTTGGGGGAAGCGGCCCGCCAGACTCCTTCAGACCCTTAAGCGCAGCCTCGCGCTCCCCGCCTGCCGCTCACCCAGCGCCTTTAGCAGCTCCTCGAAGTTCTCCGAGCTGCGCATCTTCCAGTTGCCGGTGAAGTTGGCCATGGCGGCGGCGGCGGCGGACGGGCTGGTCCCTGGTCCGGTGCGAGAGGAGCGCGAGCAAAGCTTCTTCGCCGCCGCTGGTGGCTCTGCCAGCGCGCCTCGCCTTAAGAGCCGCCCGCCCCTCCCCGCCCCTCCCCTCCCCTGCCGAAGAGAAGGGGGGCCCCCGCTCACCTGCGCCCTCCGCCGCTTCCCCGAATCCTTTCCCCATCCCCGAAAAGGCGCTCTCCAGCCACGGGTCCTGAAGGGGCTCCCCGGAAGGCTTGCCCTGCCGTCCCACTTCACCGGCGGCAGCAAAGGTGCGAGTCGGGCCCCGGAGCCCTCCTGGATCTAGCCTTCTGAAAGGGTTGGCATCTAGGCGACCTGCGGGTGTGTGTGATGGTTTGGGACAGGAACGCCCCAGGCCGATGGGGGGACTCCTGCATCGTTCACCACTTGGCCAGGAAATTTTAATTGGCCCCTTGCAGAGGTGCTTTGTTTTCTTTGCTCGTTTTGAAAGGTTTGGGGGGGGCACCGGCTAGTCTGGATTGAGAGACTGGTTGCCTGGTACACCCCCCCCCCCAAATGTGTGTGCATAAGTGCTGAACTCCTGAGTCTGAAGTCTCTCAGTGGCCAGGCTGAAAAGAGGCCTAAAGGTACTTCAAGCCAGCAAGAATTGAGGGAATCCAAGTCAGCCCCCCCCTCCTTTGTCTGGGAAAACATCTGTCTGGGATGAAGTTCAGCCACAAGGCAGCTCTGCCCTTAAAGGGGAATTAAAGTGCCCCCCCCCCCCCCCATTCTGGCATCCTTTCCCTGTTAAAAAGGAAGAGAAAGAGGCCGGCCAACCATAACCATCCATTTATTCCATTAACTCAATTTTATCCCTTGTGGCACTGCATGAGTGAGTGATGCTCCCTGTGCATGCTTCCATGGGGGTATGGAGAAGGGGGGGGCAGCGCTCCCCCCAGGGGCCGCCCTGCTGGCTTGGCCAGAGGCAGGATTCTGGGCCGAGGGAGCCATGCCGGAGAGGAAGGCCTCCAGGTCCCCGGATCTCCAAGCAGGTTTCCCATTACAGGAAAGCCCAGAGCATCCACTGGGGAGGGCAATGGGCTGCAGTGCCAAGAGGGGGGGGAGAGGGGGGGGGAATAGTCCAAAAATCCTGTCTTGGCAATCTGGCTTTTGTTTGCAGAAAGTTGTCGGATTATAAGAGGAATTTTCCCAAAGAAGAAAAGCCCAACTCTTGCTCTGTGGGGAAGGAGCTGAGCCTCCCCCCACTGAAACTCAATCCCTCCTGCTTGGGCCTTGTGGGGCAGCCCCCTGTGCAAAATCACTCGGGGTGGGTAGAAAACTCGCCCCAACCTTTCAGGGAAATCTCTGGATAAACCCTCCCTTCCAGCCACTGGTCAGAGTCCTTTGAAGATGGAGGAAGCTCTCGCCCAGCTGTCCCACTTCTGGTGCCTGGACCCTTTCCAGGATCAGGAGAGCAAAGGCAGCTCCAGAGATAGAGGGGGTCTCAAAAAAGCCCCCCCCAATTCCTGCTGCAGGCAAAGTCCAATCTTCCCCTCATCCACCCATCTGCAGGCACCAGGCCAAGGAGGGAGCAGCCCCAGGGGCTTAGTTCCCCCAGGCAATTGCAAAATGGCAACTGCTGGCCCTCCTCTAGGGAGGCTCAACCCAGCCACGATCCAGGAAGGGGGTGCAGAAAACCTACTGGCCAGCACTCTCGGGCCAGCTACTTTTGCAGGAACGAACGGCTCCTGGGTTTTAAACCTCAGCCTGGAGGTGCTGCAGTCCCAAAGGCCAGGTAAGGAGGGGCAGAAGAGAGGACAAGGGGGGAGGAGACACAGGACCAGCCTTGGACAGCGCTGGTCAAGAACTCCTGTTCTCTTTGGGCTGCGGCCAGTATTTGTGCATTGAGAAGGAGCGGCTGGCGCTGCTGAGAGCCCCAAGCTGGGCCCTGCAGGGCTTATTCTGCCCCCCCAAGGGTGTTGGGATGAAGCCGAAATGGGAGTCTCTCCACTTGTCTTCCACCCCAGCCCCAATCCTGCCTGACCTAACAGCCCCCCCCCCTTAGTCCATTCTCTTTTTCAGTGGGTTTTCTCCCCCCTCATCCCGTATGTGTGTGTATGCAAGGAAGAGCCTGAAGACATCTGTTTGCTTAGTGCTCCTCCTCCCAAATAACATGCCATGCATGACCGAACAACCTGGCACGTGAGCGGATACACACACACCCTGTGTAACGGAGGGACTAAGTGATTACTCTCCCTCACTTCACAGCCCAGTTGTATGACTTTTCAGTCAGATTTTTGTCGGGGGGGGGGGCGGGGCGGGGGGGGGGCGGGGCGGGGGGAGGAGCTGTGCCACTCTTCAAAAGACCCTCCACTTGCTTGGACAACACTTGCTTGCCTGCTCAGTGCCTTTCGTTGGAGCTGAAGCCTGCCCAGGACAAATGGATGACCGGCAGAGCCTGTGCCAGCCCAGTGGTCAGCTGCCCCCGCTTCCCAGCCCTGAAAGCAGTAAAGCCACCCCCAGCAAAACCCTCATCCCCAGCAGAGCCTGGCCAAAGCCAAAGAGCCGCAAGCAGGGCTGTCCACCAAAGGAGAGGGTGACTTTTGTCTCTCACAAAGATTCCTGAAGGCTGCCCCACTTTGAAGGGGTGGGAAGCGGTGCCCAAGAAACAAAGCTGGGAAGGGGAGCCAAAAGCCGCAGGGCACACGTGGGCCAGGCTGCCTTTTCCCCAGCAAAACTTCCAGGGTCTGGTCTGAAATGTGGGGATGATTAGACAAGCGGAATCTGGACCTAATTGGCTCCAGGCAGAAATCCGGCCGCCTGTGAAAGACCAGAGGGAGGCTTGGGTGGGTGGTGAGGGGGGGGGCTGCAGTGGCTTCGGTTCAAAACCAGCTTCCCCACCAGACACATCCAAAGAGGGGAATCTGGCCGGTTCCCCGGTTTGCTTCCGCATGTTGATGGAAAATCCCTGTCTGGGCCGGCCGTTTCCTGGCCAAGCAACCGTCTGGGAAGTCACACCCGGCTGGCCCCACTTTGCAGAAAAGAGGCCCCGGCTGGTGAGGAGAGCCGCAAGGCTCTGGTTTCTATGGGGCGCAAGACCCTCGCACAGGCCAAAAAGGGGACAAGGACAGAGATGCCCAATTGGACTGTAGCAGCTTCTCCCATTGATTGCCCCTCCCCCCCCAACTTACAATTATTTCACCCAAATTCCACCACTGTTGAGAATGGAGAAGACGACCTTGGCAGCGATTATGCCAGGCCCTGCACTGAGCAGGCAAGGAGGGTGGGAGCATTGAAGAACTAGGAGATGGTAATGTTTGGAAGCCATTGAGGCAGACACCGCCCTGATTCACACCAGTACAAGAAAGGAGGGGGGTCGAGGGGAGGCACAATCAGGCGTGCAACCCAGACAGGCCAGAGGAGGAAGTCAAGGCCCCAGGAAAGTTGCTGGGAATTGGGTGGCACATAAAGATTAATAAATGATTCGTATGTTATTAACTACACTGACTGAATCTCACCAGAGTGATTGGTTGTGCCCCCCCCCCACAGCCTCTTGGTGTCTGAGCACTGGCCTGGAGGGAAAGGTTGTGGGCAGCTGGCAGCAGAGAGGGCCAGAGCTGCTGCACCCAGCATTTTCCTCTCCTGTTCCCAGCCCTGCCCTGCTTCCTGGAAGCCGAGCCAAGCCAGAGGAGCAGGAGTCCTGCTGATGCAGGGTGTGATGGGGAGAGCCGGCCGGCCGGCCAAAGGCTTAGCCAGGGGCCACGGGGGGCAGGAAGGAGCCGTCACCCTCTTCCCCTCCAGGTGGGCTGGCAGGAGAGGCTGCGCCTCTGGAACAGCTGCCACGGGGAGGGGGCGGCAGAAGCAGCAGGGCCGGGGACAAAGGAGCCTTCCTGGTGTGGGACCTCGGACAGCTGCCAGAGGCCAGGGGAACCACAAGAGTGTGTCTGCTGCCTCCTAGACCTTGGGCCAGGATGGCGGTCAGCCCTGAGCCTTGGGGTTTTTGCAAGCACATATGAAAGCGGAGGTCCAGAGAAAGGCCAGTCTTGTTAGCAGAGGAAGTTATCCTCCAATAGACAGAGCAAAGAACTGAATGGCTCTGTTCCAGCCGATGAGGGCTTGTTGACAATAATCCACCATTCTCCAGCTTTTTAGCTCCTCCTGCCATGGGCCTCTCTGGAGAAGCCCCCCCCCCTTTTCCCATGCCAGGCCCAGGTGCAGATGGAGTGCCCACATGATGCCAGAGCCGCCCCCCGCCCCCCCAGATGGCAGAGGCTGGATGGCAGCCAGGAAGGAGAAAGGGGGGGGGAGCCACAATGGGTGACTCACAGGTAGAGTGGGGGGAAATCTCTCCTGGGTATTCCTCAGTTTACCCAGCATTGGGTGAGAGAGAAACCCCCCTCTCCCCCAGGAAAAGCTTGCAACCCCTCCCCCGGAGCTGAATTTCCCCACTTGGCTCCAAGTCTCACCCTGGGACTGGCCAGCCTGAGTCACCTGGAGATGGCCATGCATGCAAACCCACCCCCATAAAGGGAGCCCCCTTCCCTAATCTCCCCCTGGCCAGATAAAGCCCCATGGAGAAGAAACGCCTCCATATCCAAGGCTCTCCGGTTTCTGAGCTTGGGCGAATTTTCTCATCTTAATGTGATTATGGCAAAGGGTTTTTTTCTCAGGGTCTGGGAGGAGGAGGAGGGAGCCCAGGAGTTCAGCCGGCAACCACAGACCCTTCCAATTAGGAGGCTGCAGCAGTGAAAGAGAGGGAAGGAATGTGGGCCCCTTCCTTGCCCTGAGGACTGCCCTCCTCTCACCCGCCCCAGTGGCCACCTGCCCTCCCGGTGCCCCTCAGCAGAGCCCTCTGAGCCAACTGGGGTTCAGCCCTTTTGGGGGTCTTCTTCGTCGCTGCCCAAATGGGATAAGGTTGCCGATTGTGGGGACAGCAAACTAAGGCAGGGTCCTAGAAAGATCCCCAGATCGCCTGGGGGTGGGTGGGTGGGTATTGAGAGATTCCAGAAAGGGCAAGTCCAAGGCAATGAAACGCCCAGCTCAGGGGCAGTCTACCCTAGAGAAAAGCTACAAGTCCAGGAAATTAGTGCTTAGTCAGCTGGCTAAGCTGCCCTTGGCTTAACCAAGGTTTACTGACTAAACAATCCTGGATAGCTTCCCCCAAGGCTGAAGGAGCAACATCAATCTCTGGGTCTCCATCTCTCAGCGAGGGGGCCGGACTGCCATCTGGAGGCAAGAGGGGGTGGGGGTGAGGTCGAGGGGGGCTTCCTGGCTCTGACTGACAGAGACAGAACAGGTTTTAATCTGGCCATCTATATAACCTGGGGGGGTGGAGAGGAACTTCTGGTCTAATTGCTTCCAAATTGAGGTCAGGCATGAACCCCGGGCAGGGCAGAGCCCCCCCCCCTTTGTGGGTCCTTTCCAAGTTTCTCTGCCCCCCTCCCGCTCTCCCTCCCTCACAAGACATTCCTGCTTTATTGTCTGATGGGGGCTGGCTTTTAAGACAGGGTGGGAAGTGTTTGGTTACACAAAGAGGCCGGCTCCATCTCCATTTTGTCCCTCGCCTCTTTCTGGAATAAAGGAGAACAGCTGCCCCCAACCCAGCCAGATGTGTTTGGCAACCTCTCCCACCAGAGAGCCCAGGGCGGTTGCCACTCTTTACATGCCCAGTAACTCTGGAGGGAAGGGTTAAAGAAACAGTCGGAGGGATAAATCATGAAAACAGAGGGCTGCAAAGAGGAAGGGGGAGGGAGGTATTAATTTTTAGCCTCTCATCTCTCGGCTTATCTCCATAAACAATCAGCCTCTCTGGATAATTACAGGGTCTCTGCAGCCCAAGTGGAGAGCTGAACGGCAGTTGCTGGGTGGTCTCCCCCCCAGGTGAGGGCAGGTTCCCGCAGGGCTGAGCAGGCAGGCACCGGCCCACGGGACCCACTCAAAGCCACTTGCTCACTCGTCAGAGCTGGAGGGCCTCCTTATGGTCAATGGTCCAGACAGAGTCCACCTGAGCTCTGGCAAAAGCAGCCACTGGAGAATCTGCCTTCACACATGCCAGGGCGCTGGAGGGGAGGGTGTAGCTGGGTCAGACCCCAAACCTATCAGGGAGCCTCCAAGGAAGCACCTGAGCAACTGTCCTGCAGGGGAGGGCAGTGGATTTTAACCCCCCCAGCCTTGAGGCCAGGGGCTCCCCAAGAGCTCACCTGCTAAAGGCCTGAAGGTCCCCTGACATGGCCCAACCCAACTGTGGGGCTTCCCCCCCCTTTGCAGCTGTCCTGGCAGCTTGGTCCGGCCTGCAAATGGCCCGGAGGGGTTGGGGTGAGCCCCAAGGAGCAGGCCTGGAAGGGGGAGGCTTCCGCCCGGCTAGGTTCTTCAGAGGGGCCTCCGATGGGCTCCTGGACCTGGCTGATAAGTGGACCCTGGCCTGGCCTGGGAAGGAACAAACTGGGTTGAGCTGCTGCCAGTCAGGCCGGGCTTTGGGGACAATTCCTGGCAAATGGCCCGCTTGAGGGGTGGGTGGCTCGGCCTGGCAAGAACGGTGGATGCCAGGCTCCAGAGAAGAGAAGCAGAGCCCACCCCCACCCCCGGTTAGAGGCAGTCTAGATGAGGCCCAATCCAGAAAAGGCACAGACAGATGGGATTGATCCAAGGAGATCAAGCACCTGGGAAGGGGCTGAGGGGATGTGGCCCCTTCTGGGGTATTTGCTTGCCCCTCTGGCAGCCCCCAAGAGATGCACAAGGGGATGGCGCACCTTGGCTCTAAAAGGATTCCGTCCCTTGCAAATCAAATGAACTCCCCCCACCCAGTACTCAGGAGAGCTGGGAGGGATTGAGTGGGTGGGTGGAGGGTGCAGGGGAGAAGCGGGGGGGGGGGGGGAAGAGAAGGGGGCTTCTCCAGCCTTTGTCTGCTCCTCCAGCAAGTCATAACTTGTGCTCCCCAGACTCTTATTCGCTTACTCAACGACTTCCTGAATTCCTGGGAAGGAAGTTTTTCCTTTTGGTTTTCTTTCGGGAGCCACTGGGAAGTGGCTGGCCTCTGAGGCGGGAGGGGGAGGGTGTTGCTTGGGGTGTTACTAGTGGGCAGACGCCGGCCCTGGCAGGAGAGGAGAGGCTGCTGCCCTGCAGAGGGGGTTGGTCCCATCATCCCCCATGAGCCCTGGAAGAGGAGGGGGAGCTCTTGGACCCTCTTTTCCAGTCCTGACCCTGCCTGACCCCTGACCCTGACCCCAGCCTGCCCCAGGTCCCTTTTCAATCACTCTTCATTAGAGCCACTAGCCAGCATAAAGACCCCTTTTCAAATGCCTGCTACCCCCTTAGCCTGTTAATTCACCCCAGCCCAGCCAGGCCATGGGGGGTTCGGCTTTCAGAGAGGGGGCTGGCCTGCCAGCTGGGCTGCCTGCTTCGGCCCCGGGCCACCGGATCTCCTCCCAGGCCAGGAGGCTTGCCCCATCCCCCACGGTTACTTGTGGGAATAAGGGAAGAGATGGGCCAGTTAATGCCTCTGAGTTAATTTTTGGAACGCAGAGAGTGGAGCTAAAGCTAACAAAGGGCTGCCCTCCTGTTATCACAGCACTATAAACTGCTGACTGTTATAAACATTAACACGGCCAACAGAGACGCCCTCCTCCTTCGGCCTGTGAGTGAAGGGGGGGGGCTGCATCTAAGCACATCCCTAACTGCTGACATAAGGACTTTTTTTTGGGGGGGGGCAAAGGGGAAAAGAGAGGAGAGCAAAGGAGGTGGCCACCCACAGAGCGCTCTGGATCAGCCCCAGGCGAGTCATCCATCACACCAACAAGGTTCAAAGCTTTGTCTGCACAGCAAGCCCCCCCCTCCCCCCAATAGCCGTATAGCTCACCTCCCCTTCTCCACTTGGCACCCTCAAAGGAAGCCGGGCTCCTCCCTCCCTCTGCAGACCCACTATGGCTTCCTGCAGAGAGCTGTCTTCGCCTTCAGACCCTCAGCACTACCACCTCCAAGGCCCCCCACCACTGGTGGTGAGCAGGTGCTGGAAGGGATCCCTGGAACAGAGACAGGGCGGGGGGGGGGGGTGTCTACCCAGCAGCTCAAAAGCGGCAGGAAGAAGTTCCGTCCAGGCTTGAAAGTGCCCGAAGCAGAAGGAAAGACTCCGGGGCACCAGCAGGTGAAGGGACCCCCTTTTTAAGAGATGCAGGGGGGGGGGGGCTTGTGTTACCCAAGAGGGGGTTGCTCACATCCAGCTAAGCCCAAAGACAGACTCTCTGACCCCCTGGCACAGTCAGCCCCCTCTTCCCACTGGAACTGTTGCCAAGGAATAGCAGCTTTCATTGACTTGAATATGATCACCGGGAACCCCTCCCCCTCCCCCTCCCCCCTCCCAAGGCGGGTGCCCAAGGCTCAGCTGACCCAGGTGTTTCCCCCAAGGAGCTCAGGCCAGACAGGTTTCCTTTGCCCCAGGACCCACCTGAGGGATACAGGTAGGTGAAGCTTTTGTGTTTCGGGGCAGGCATTTTTTAATTGGATAAAACCGTTACATCCCCCACGCCAGGCGCATGACTTACGCTATTACTACTGCATCCATCCATCCAACCCCCCCACCCCTCCCACCAACTGACAATCCAAGCCATAAGAACCAGGCACCCCTCCTGTTTTGATACAAAGTGCCGAGGTCAGAAGGTGTGCTCTGATGCTGAAGTCCCCAGCACACCCTGGGGGACAAATCCTGCCACTGGAGGCCAAGTGGGAGACCGGAAGGGGCTCCCTGTCCTCACGGGGTCTCCTGCCTCCGAAGGGAGCAATCCCGATGGCCCCTGCAGCCGGGCTGCCCCAACCTTCAGAAGAAGGGGGTGCCTTTCGATAAGGCCGGCTCAGACGGCTGGAGGTCCCTCAGCACCAAGGAGGGTGGCGCCAGGCGGGTCGTGCCAACCCAACCCACCGGTTGAGGAAACCCTCCATGGTTGTGGCCCCACCCCTGCTCCCTCCCCCATCTCTGGGGAGGTACCAGCACCGCTAGAGTGCTGGGAGGCAGGCCATCCTCCCCCCCCTCAGGGCAAGATCGGCTCCCAGGAAGCCTGCAAGGAACACACCACCAATGTGGGCCTCAGCTGGAGACAATGTAATGGACTCGTCCTTCTCACCCCACCCCACCCCTCGGATCAGCTCTCCCCCTCCTCTGCCCCTCCCTCCAAAAGCTTCTGTAGCTCTTGCTCCGTCAAGTCCAGGCCAGCTGGTTCTTGGCCAAGGGCCATCACGTGCTGCCCGGCGGTCCGTCCTGGAGGGGGGAGGTGGCCAAGTGCCTCTCCCACTCCACCTCAATCACCTTGTACAGCTCCATGGTGGCCCGGGCATCTTCAACTGATGAGTGTCCGTTGTGACCAACCTGGAGGGAGGGAGGGAGGGAGGGAGGAAAGGCTCAGGGTGAGTTTCACTCAAAGCCATGGGGCAGGCGTTCTCTCCCTCTCCCTCCCTGCAAGATGAACCCACCATTCTAAAAGAGCAGCCAGTCTCAGCACCTGGATAGGTGCGCCCGACACCTGTTACCTGAATGTCCCGGTGCAGGAGCTGCTTGGTGAGTCGCTTCAGCGAGGCTGACTCATTCTCGGGGAAGCCAGCCTTCCGATTGAGCAGGGGGATTTTTGAAGTGTCCCTGGTCAAGGATTTGGGGTGGAAATATTTGAGGGCTTTGAAGTCATTGTGGATTGCGTGGCCGATGACCATTTTCCCCGAGAGAAGCTTAAGAATCTGGGAAGGAAGCAGAGGAGGAAGCTTGTTCAGACCCCCTCCGAACACACCTCTGGCCTCCTAGCCAAGAAAGGAGGTGAGGACGCCAATGCCCATAATGCCCCAAACCAGAAGTCGCCCCTATAGAGACAAGGGGAGGGGGGGCTAAAAGGAGGGTCGCTCTCACCTCTTTCTGGGCTAGCTTGAAGGGGACGGCGTCTCTCATGTGGTGCTGCCTGATGCCACTCCACCGAGTCCGGTAGTTTGTGATGGGGTTCAAGGGACGGATGTACTTATCGTACATCACGTCGCCATAGTAGCCAACCACGCTACATCGAGCCAGGTCGCTATTGCGCCCACCGGGCCCGGTGCCCACCATCTCACAGTCAATGGCCACAATTTTGCCAGGCTTGGCCATCACCGGTGCCTCAGGGAGGCTGCTCTTGAATTCGTTCAACAGACTGGCTCGGGGAACGTCTCCCCGGCTGCAGAGGGTCCCGTTGGGCTTCCCAACGCCGTTCCCCGTTTTCCTCGAGGCCGCTGTAGCCGCCGAGGAACTGCAGGTCCGGGATCCGGGATCCACGGCGCCTGAACCGGCGCTCTCCTTGGGCAGCACATTGAGTCGGCAAGGGCCCCCCTCGTCCCGTAAGGCTTGGCTGGCCTCTTTGGCCTCCACCCGCTGCTTCTTCTTGGCCCGGTGGGGCCCTGGGCAGCAGCCGAGCGAGGCATCCCGCCTGGGTGGGGGCGGCTGAGGGGGCAGCTGCTTCTGCTTGAGGAAGCCCTTCCGTTCCAGGAACTGCCGGCGTTTGACGAAGCGCTGGTGCTTCTTGTTGCCGCCCCCGCCGGGGCAGCTCTTCTGGGCCGGCGGCTGCGGGAGGGCCGTGTCCAGGTTGAGCAGCAGGTCCGACATGGCGCCCGGTCAGAAGCAGAAGGCTGGCAGGGTGGCTCTCTCTCTCTCTCTCTCTCTCTACGGGGCTCCGGCTGCAGCAGGAGGAGACGGGCGCCTCGGCATGGCTGCCCTGCAGGCGAGAGACGGAGGGAGGGAGGGAGGGAGGAAGGAGTGAATCCCACCCCGGGAGCCCTGTGCCCCTCCCGCCTCGCCCCCCGGAGGGAGAAGACCCCCCCTTGCCCCCCCCTCCCGCCCCCCCCGGCACCTGAGCGGCTCCGTCCAGGTTGCGAGGCCGGGGGGGCGACCGGGGCGTGGCTGGCCGGCCAGGAGGCGCCCCAGCCCGGCAAGCCCGGCTTTGTGACCGCGATGGAGCTCCGGCGGCATCACAGCGAGCCCTCCCGCCGCGTCACGGGCGCCCCCAGGACCCCCCGCCCAGGCGCCCCTCGCCCACCTGGCTCTGCCGCCACGGCACCGCGCCACCGAACCGGATGCGGAAGCGCCGCCCGGCAGAGGAACTTCCGGCCGCACACCGGAAGTCATCCCGCCGAGCTTCATCGGAGCTAGGAAACCGACCCCGTTTCGCCGCAGCCCCGGCCCGCCCGGAGAGCTCGGGGGAGGGCGGGAGGGACTGGCGGGCAGAGACCCCTCCGTCCAAACCCGAAAACGCTCCGCGGGCGGGCGGGCGGGCGGGCGGGGAAGGGAGGGCGGACGGTGGCCCGTTGGGGCCAAAGTTGCCCGCCATGCGCGGCTTCGCCCTGGAGCAACAGAAGCGCCTGGCCGCCAGCCTGGTCCGCGTCCTCGCGCTCTACCGGCCGCTGACCGACGCCTACGTCATCGTAAGCCCCTCCCCCAGCCCCCCCAGCCCCCCCGCGGCCGGTGGTCTCCGCTGAGCCGCCTCCGTTGCCCCTTTCCTCCCCCCCCGCAGGAGTTCTTCAGCGAGGATCTGTGGGGCCGCCTCCCCCGCGACTGGCAGGCGGCGCTGGGCGAGCTCTCCCCGCCGGAGGTGGCGGCGCTGCTGCTGCGGAGGGGCCGCCCGGCTGAGCCCTGGCCGCTCTCGCTGCTGGCCTTCCGCGCCGCCCCGCCGCCGCCGCCCACGAGCCCCCGCTGCCGCCCCGCTTCCGCAGGCACTTGCGGCCCAAGAAGCAGCACGAGGTCCGGCGGCTGGCGCAGGTGCGGGACGGGGGGCAGGGGGGCGAGGGGCAGGGGGGGCCGGTCCGAAGAAGCCCCCGGGCCCCTGACCGCCCTCTGACCGCCCGCAGATGGTGGAGCGGCTGAGCCAGCTGACCGGGTGCCGCCGGGTGGTGGACGTGGGCGCCGGGCAGGTGAGCCTCGGAGGGGCGGCGGTGGCGGCTGGGCCGGGGCGCCTCCTTGGCCTATAACCTCCCTCCCCTCCCGCAGGGCCACCTGGCCCGCTTCCTGGCCTTCGGGCTGCGGCTGTCGGTCACGGCGGTGGAGGGAGATGCCCGGCTGGTCGCTCAGGCCACCAAGTTTGACCAGGCGCTGGCTTTGGAGCTGAAGAAAGAGCGGGCCAGGCGGCAGGTGAGCAGGGGCGGAAGGGAGGCAGCTGCTGGGCTTGCTCTGGCTGGCTGCCGCTTCCCTGACACAATTGTGGCCCCCGTCTTGCAGGCTCCGGACACCCCCCCTACCCAGGGGCCAAGCCACGTGGTGGGCTGGGTCAGTCCCGACACTCCATGGCCAGAGTTCCTGGGGCTGCTGAACTCAGGGATGGCTGCAGGAGACGGGGGTTCACGGGGAGCAGCCTCTGGCCGCCGACACACCGAGCCTTGTGAGTCAAGAGAAACTGAGGCTAGAAAAGGAGGCACAGGGCATGGGGAGGGGGATGGCTTGGATCCTTACTTGGAGGCACAGCTCCCGCAGGGGGCGCTTTTGCTCACTGGCCTGCACGCCTGTGGGGACCTCAGCGCGACCCTCCTCCGGCTCTTTGTGGCCTGTCCCCACATTGTGGGCATCACTTCGGTGGCCTGCTGCTACATGAAGCTGAGCACGGGAGAGGGCGCCCGGCCCGGCTACCCCCTGAGCACTTGGGTGGCTGGTCTGCCTGGCCACCAGCTCTCCTATAAGGCCCGGGAAGGGGCCTGCCATGCCATGGAGGACTACATTGTGCGGCTGGAGCACGACAGTCCTTCGTTGAAGATGCATTGCTTCCGGGCCAGGCTGGAGGCGGTGATCCGGGCCATTGACCCCACCAAGAAACGCCTCGGGGTGCAGGCCATTCCCAAGTCCCATGAGATGACTTTTGAGCAGTGAGTGAGCCCAACCTTTTCCTGGAAACTGCAGGGGTGCCTTCCCCAGCCGGTAGTGGGATTGGTTCTGCCCCTCCCACCGATATCCTAACCCTGCCCCCAAGTCCTGTGTTTGGAACTACAAGTGCAGGCTTTCCTTCCTGGGCAGATATGCTCGCCGGGGACTGGAGCGTGTCGGGATGAGCCCCGTTGGGCCCCTGGAACCAGCCTCTCTAGCTCAGCAGCGGCAGGTGGTGGTCTTCTTCAGCCTTGCTCTCCTGCTGTCTCCCTTGGTGGAGACCCTTATTCTCCTTGATCGGATGATCTACCTGCAGGAGCAAGGTAAGCGCCGCTGCCTCAGTGCGGGCAGCCCTTTGGAGCAGCAGAGAGGACATGCGACAGACCCCAAGCCACGGCTGGAGGTGGCTCTCCATCTTTTCCAATTCCTCCACCTGCTTTTGAGGGTCTGGTAGAAGCCGTATCTGGGCTCCTTGCTCCTGACCCCAACTCCACTCCCTTTCTCTGCTCCCCTCGCAGGTTTCCCCTGTGAGCTCGTCCCTCTCTTCAACCCAGCGCTCTCTGCCAGGAACCTCGTGCTTGTGGCTGCCAAGAAGGTGCCGCCCTCCGACCTCTGGGACCTGGCCGCAGGGGACTGAGGAGGCTCCTGCCCTAGATGGGTCTTCTCAGCCTCAAACACAGAAGAAGCTAAAGGACTTGGTCTTACAACCCTGTGCTGGAAGATGAGGGAGCCTGCCAAAACGTCTACGTCACTCTCTCCTGTTGTGCATTTATAATGAACAGTACTCTTGTTTTTCTATTAAGAGATATTTATTGTCAGTTGCTTCTTAGCCTTTGATAAATGACAGCCCCTGTAAACGGACACTCGTCTGAGTGCAGAGCTTCTCTGATTCTTGCTGCTGCATCTCCCTCCCCGGGAAGAGAGGAGGAGCAGGAGCCTCAATACCAGTAAGATTTCCTGTGCCGCCGTGTCTCTGTGATTCCCATCCGCTCCATAATTTCCTCTTGGAAGGTCTTCAGGGATGGGGTGTACGTCTTCTCCAAGGCATCCTTGGTCGAGGTGTCCTTCGGGCCATCTGAATGGGCAAGGAACAGGGTGGGAGATAAAAAAAACTTTCAAGCCACTTTTCAAGGTTCTAGTCCTCATACTGTTTGAGAACAAGCCGGCCCTAGGGCAGGGCCTACCAGAAGTAGTCGAAGATGACCACAATCTCGTCCTCCTCCCTTCCTTGCTTGGCAGAGAAGATTCTTACCAACCCAAAGTTCGGGGATGATGCCGTCCTCCCTCTGCTCGACGGGTTTGGGGATGATCCGGCCTGTCCGGACAGAGACCCGCACGCGCTCGCCCTGTTCGGTGTAGCGCCAAAACACTTCAGTGGGCAGCCTGAGGTGTCACACAAAGCAGACTCAACGGGGGGGGCATCCAGGAGAGGCCCAAGGCAGTTGCAGGGAAAGAAGGCCGAAAATGAAAGTAATCAAAATTACCACGGTTGGCCAGTATCTAGAACTAGGGCCAAAATTTCTTACAAAAAACAAAATGCCACCAACTGCTGTACAAGTGCCACGCTCAGGACGCAAAGCATACCGAAGGCCAATATTCAGTCCCCCACCAAGAGAGTTTGAAAAAACAACAATGATTTTGTTTGGGGAGGGGCACCACTTCCCTGAAGAGTGACAGAGCAGGGAGGGAGACAACAGGCCACCCCACAACTGGATCCCCAGAGGCTATGGGGCAGCTCCCTAAAGGGCTGAAGTGGGAGGAGCCAATCCAGCCTTACCTGTCGGTGGGGTCCACCAGGCCCACCTCCTTCAAGGACAACGGCTTCTCTCGGGCAAACATGGTCCTGCCCGCCACAGTGTCTGCATAGAAGTAGCCCTGGAGGGGGTGGCAGAAGCACAATGGAGCCTGCAGCCCCAGGAAAGCCCACCGGGCTCCAAGGGCGGGGAGGGGGTCTCCTTTTTTGCCCACCCACCCACCTACCTCTCCCTTACCATGTTGAGCCTGTCCAGCAGCACCGATTGCTCCTCCTTGTTCACCTGGATGACTTGGCTTTGCTTGCCGGCCTCGCGCCCGCTCAGGACCTGCACCTGCGGGGGGGGGGGGAAGGGGGCAGAAAGGAGGGTCGCGGGTGGGCTCCGGGCCGGGGGGGGGGCGCGCCTGCCTTCCGAGTTCCCACGTCGGGCTGCCAACTCACCGTGTCCCCCCGGAAGACCTGCCAGTCCTCCTCCGGGATGGCCGGCAGCGCGGGCTTCTTCCTCTGGGCCGCCTTCCCCGCCCGGCCGAGCTCGGGGGCCCAGGGGGGCGTCAGCTTCTCCGCCATGGCCAGCAGCCGCGTCAGCCTCATGGCGCTCCTGCAAGGGGCGCAGGTTGGGGAAGGCAGCGGCGCCCCAGGCGCTCAGCCCCCCGCTGCAACCGGCGCCCGCCGCTCCCGGCTCTGCACGCGGAGCTCACCTGGCCCGCCGCCCTTCGCAGCTCCTTCCCGGCGGGCGGGGCGTGCATGTATGTCGGGCGGGCCGCCGTGCATCCTGGGACTTGCAGTCCTAAGCAGGCGGCAGCGCCCCCCTGAGCTACGAAAGCGCAGAGCGGGATAGCCGGGAGGTTCCTGAGCCGGCGCCCGCCGCCGCCGCCGCCGCCGCCTCCAGCCCGGTTCGCGCATCCTATTTGCAGAGCCCTTGTCGGTCTCCCGCTGGCTGCTAAGCAGGCGAGGAGAGGCTGCCCTGGAGGTCAGGATGACCGTGGCTGGGCTGCATCAGTGGGTGGACTTCTATGCCCAGAATTCCCGTTGGCATTAAAGTTGGGGTCTAAACCCTGTTTTGTTTTGTTTTTAACTGCGGCTGAGAATGGGGTGTGCACGATGTCAGAATGCTCCCTGTGCATTCTATTTTATTCTGAAATTTTTGATTTCTGCATCAGTTCTGCTTTATTGCAGAGCTCGGGAGAGGATGCATTTCAGAGGATAACAGAATAAACTCCTGCAGGTTGCCTGACCGATTGCCCCCCCCCCCCAACTTGGGGCTGTCTCACTTTATCAAAGGAATGCAACCCCCTCCCCTCCTCCCCACTGGGGAACTACCAGAGCAGAAACTTTGGGGAGCAGTACTCAAAAAAAGAAAACACCCAGGATTTGCGTGTTTAGAGAGACTGCAGATCTCTATTTATGCCGCTCTCCTGCTTGCTTCCAGAAGGCCCAGCAGCCCCTCTGCCTGCTTTCGCCTCTCAGACACCCCCGTTAGACAGGTGG
Source organism: Myanophis thanlyinensis (assembly GCA_017656035.1). NCBI lineage: Eukaryota > Metazoa > Chordata > Lepidosauria > Squamata > Homalopsidae > Myanophis > Myanophis thanlyinensis. The sequence goes on along the minus strand of JAEANM010000058.1, from coordinate 10,133 downwards.
GGGGCAGGAGGGAGGTCTGGGTCGCAGGGGCTCTCCCGGGCACTCGGCCCCTCCTCCTGCCCCTCCTCCTCCGGGTCCAGCTCCTGAGGTGGGACTTCAATGCCCAGCATGGTCTCCACGTGCCACAGCCTGGTCTTCACAGCCTGCAGGTGTTCTCTGAGGGTCTTTATGGACTTCAGGCAATCGTGACAGCTGCGAAGGTCCTGCCTGCCTGGAAGGAGAGAGACCCGTGAGAGTTGATGCCTGCAGCGGGGGGTGGTGGTGGTAAAATCTGAGCTTTTTGGCTCAGAGACACCCCCACCCCCAGGGGAAGGGAGGCACCTTCCCAACGTACGCTCTTGGAAGTGAGAAGACTGGAACTCATGCGCAGCTTGCAGCTCCTGAATGAGGGCCATGATCTCCTCCGGGGGCACAGGAGCCGGAAAGGCAGGCTCTGGGGAAACGTCCTTGTGGGCCAACAGGTCAGGAACCAAGGGGTCAACCTGAGCCTTGCCTTCTGGATCACCTGCTGAGGGGAGGGGAGGTAGAGTTACCAATGGCACCTGCTTGGGCACCGGGGCTGGAGGTCACTGCTGTGGGGCTTACCATTTGCAGCAGCTGGACCTGGTTGGGGCTGCAACGGAAGAAGACAACCTGGGAAGCAGGAAAGGAAGGGCACGGACCATATCAGTGGAGGCTCTCTCCCCCCACAACCTCCCCACCCTCCAAGTTTCTGCCCTGGTTCAAAACATGTGTATCTCTCCAGAGCCCCCAGGACCTCCTGGAGCTTCAAAGAAGTGGATCTCTTCTCTGAGTCTTCACTCACCTTCCCCTACAATGGGGTCTCTTTCAGCTTCATTCTGGCTTTCCCTTTTATCATCCTCCGAAAGCCTGCAAATACCGAGCAAAGTGTGATTGCGATGCCGTGCCACACAAAAAGACACCCACAGATCCACGGCAGCCAAGGGTATTCCCAAACCCGGTTTCTCCTTCCGGCACCAAGACCCCTCATTTGCCCTGCCTTACTAAGACAAGGTTTTCTTTGAGTTCCAGAGAGGCAGTTGTTACTTACGGTCTGTTCTTCTCGTAGATGGATCTAGAAGAAGAAAAAGAAAAATCAGCTGCCAGGAAATTGAGCCCACCGGTGCCCAGACACAAACATTGCCAACATGAGCCAGCTCTCCTTCCAGAGCACAAGAGTCGAGGGAGGCGGTGCTGATCTATGGCTGTGAAAGACTCACCCTGGCGCTCTCTCTGGGCCTCACCTGCCCAATTTGGCCTTACCTGCGGAGATGCCGGTTAAGAGAGAACCAGTTCTGCATCCTGACCCCGGCTGAGCTGCCGCCCTTGGAATCCTCACCCGTCTCAAGGCAACCGGACTGCTGGGTTCCACCTTGGTTACGAGGTCGTGCCCTCCTTGGAAGGTGTGGATGCAACAGAAGCAGCACGGGGGGGGGGGGGGGGAGGGACGGGGGGGGGAACACAGGCCACCCACTGCTGCCTTCCAGAGAAATGATCGCTCTGAACGTCCCTGGGAATCCCCCACCTGTCCTGCTGGCAGAGCCATCCAGCACCAGGGATGCGAATAGAATGGGATCAGCCACACAAACCAAGGGGACGTTATAAGCGCTCTTACAAAGAGCGGAGGGGTGTGTGTGTGTGTTGTGTGTTGTGTGTGTGGTTTTCAAACGGGCGTGGCTCAGGAGCTCACCAGGGGACACACAGACTTCATGGGGAAACCGGTCGTAAGTGGGAGGACCGGGCTGAACAGAGCGGGGAGAAGAACCCGAGGATGGTAGAGAGGAGAGCCAAGAGCGGCGCGCCCTGACGGATCGGAAGTGACGTTCGTCTTCGCCAGCGGCCCCCCCCTCCCAGCTCGGAAGCGCCGGCCGCCCGTCGCCTCCCCCGGAAGTGGCGCGCGGTGAGTCAGGGCGTGTGGGCGGGCGGCCCGTCGACGAGGCGTTTCCGTTTCCGGTAGCTGGCGCTGGAGGTGGGCGAGGAGCGGCGGCGGCGGCGGAGCGACGGGAGGCGGCAGCAGCAGAAGAAGCGGCCGCGCAGACGGGCAGGCCGCACCGACCCGCCGACGGAGCCCCAGCCGGCCGGGCGGCGCTCAGGTGAGCGCGGGCCGGGCGCGGCGGAAGGTCGGGCCTTCCCCGCCAGGCGCTGGGCGGCCCGTACTCCGCGTCCCATCCTGCCCCCCCGGCCGCTCGGCGCAGCTCCCATCCTCCGCGTCCCGGGCAAGAGGCGGCCGGCGCTGGCGGGGCGGAGGGAGGGGGAGGGGGAGGGGATCCCCCCGCCCCTCTTCTCTGCCGGGGGCGGGCGGGGGGGCTTCGCCCCTTGCGGGGGGGGCGCGGGGGGGCTTCGAGGCCGGAGTGTCCGGACGGGGCTCCCCCGCCGAGCCCCCCACCCTCCCCAGTCCCCGGGCGGAAGGCGGACGGTCCGTCCCTTCGCGGGCCCCGGTCGCCCGGCCAGAGAGCGGCAGGCAGGCAGGGCGGGAGGGAGGGAGGGAGGGAGGGAAGGAAGCTCCGCCGCCGGGCCTGTCCTGTCCCCGCTGACTTCACTGTTCAAACACGGGCGTGGCGGAGGGAAGGAAGCCGGAGAGGAGCCTCTCGCACGGGCGGCGGAGCCTGGCTGCCCGCAAGCAGCGGAGGAAGCGGTGGGCATCCTGGCCTCTGGGCGCTTCTCCTCCCTGCTGGCTCGGGGCGGCGGCGGGAGAGGCCTCTGGGCAGCCCCGGAGGCTGGAGAAAGGCCTGGGAATGGGAATGGGAATGGGAATGGGGGGGGAGTGGGGTGCTCCTTCTTCCTCCAAGCCGGGTCCTCCTCTTCCCTCCTGGCTGCTCAGAGCAGCTGGCAGGCCGGCCGGCTGGCCGGGCAATCCTCCCTCCCCGCCCGCAGGTGTGTCAGCCCTGGGAGGGAGGGAAGGAGCCGTTCTGGTGTTGATATTCAATGCCGTGTTTATAGCCAAATTGGGTGGGGTGCGATTGCTGCCTTGATAAAGCAGCAGCAGCGGTAAAACCCTGGATTGCGCTTTGTGGAAGCTGCTGCCTGCCGGGCGTCCGTTTCCCTGAGTGAGGAGGATGTGTTGGGCGCTGGGTGGTAACGCACCGAGAGCTAACCATGGTTTTCCTTCCTTTTTCCCCTGCCTCCGGCCACTCTTGTGGAACCCGTAGTAGGAGTAGAGACATGAAGGCAGGCTGTCCTGTCGTGGAGAAACCCGAAGGAGGAGGAGGTGAGGCGGCTTCTGAGCAGAGGCTTCCCTGGCCTGTAGCAAAGATGGCAAGGCCTTTGCCGGGGGACTGGGAGACAGGAGCTTCTTTGTCCCCTTCTTTTTTGGGAGGCTCCCTCGGCAGACCCGTTCCTCCTGGCCTGGGCTGTGAATCCCTTTCCTGGAGGGGGCTGGCGAGCGGTGCTGGCTTTTCAGCCAAAACGGCTGCATCTCCGCCACCCAGTTCGCCAAGGGGGAGAGGGAGATTGTTGGCTTCCTTCTGACCGCTAACGTTGCTGCTTGGTCTGCCAGGCTACCATTTCCCTGACTGGGCGTACAAGACCGAGTCCAGCCCGGGCTCCCGCCAGATCCAGCTCTGGCACTTCATCCTGGAGCTGCTGCAGAAGGAGGAGTTCCGGCACGTGATCGCCTGGCAGCAGGGCGAATACGGGGAGTTTGTCATCAAGGACCCGGACGAGGTGGCCCGGCTGTGGGGCCGGAGGAAATGCAAGCCCCAGATGAACTACGACAAGCTGAGCCGGGCTCTCAGGTGAGAGAAGGAAGGACGGGTTCTCGAGACGTTGACACGAGGCCCTTCCGGTGTAGATGGACCTGGAGTTTTCCCGGTGATTCCTTCCCCTGCCCCCAAACAGCCTAGAGCAGACCTGCCCTCCGGTGTCTTTGGGGCACTAGGTTCCTTCATCAAGAGACTTGCTGGAAAAGTCCATCAGCATTCATCAGAACTGAAGCTCATTTATTCACCCTCCCTGCATACCATGAGTCTGGCGTCCATGTCCCTGCAGACTCCCCATAGTTTTGGAAGGCCCACCCGCCCCAAAGATCCTAATTGGGGAAAGATTTCCTGGGCGGGTGGGTCTGTGTTGCCAAGGATCTCCCTGTGTGAAAAAACTCCCGGGGTCCAGTCTGAAAGGTTGCTGGCTTCCTTCTTGGGCTCTTCCCCGTGCCCCACCCTCTGTGTTGGCAGAGCAACGGACTTGAGCCGGTGCCAAGCTGTGGCCTGGGTGGCGCGTCCTTGGCTTTTCCTCCCAGGAAGCTGAGGCTTGGCTGAGCACCCTCGGCAGCCTTCTGCCCTCTGTCCCTTGCAAGGAGGCACGACCTGCGTTTGCATAATGGAGGGGAAATCTCTAATTTACAGAGCTCTTTGTGTATGTGTGTGTGTGTGTATGTGTGTGTATACGGGGGAAATGCTTTCCTGGATGTAAAGGCCATATTGGTTGGTTGTACAGAAGGGAAGGGCTGGTAGCCTGGGTCTCTCCTGTGCTACTACTTGGGTGCCGAGTGACGGGCGGCTTTCCTTCCTCGGCAGGTACTACTACAATAAGCGGATTCTGCACAAGACGAAAGGCAAGAGGTTCACCTACAAGTTCAACTTCAACAAACTCGTGATGCCCAGTTACCCCTTCCTTAACATCCGCCCCACCGGTGAGCAGTCAAAGCTGGGCCGGGTTCTGCTGGGGCTTGGGGGAAGAGGAGGAGGCCTAGCGGGTTGACGAGACAGGAACATTTTCATTCATTCCATTTGTGAGTGTCCCTGGCTGGCGACGATCCCCTGCTCTCCCTGCAGAGTAGGCTGGCCTGGCCCAGGGGAGTTTCGGAAACCAGGCCTTTCCGGTTGACCAGTCTGAAGGCCCAGACAGACCTTGGCAGTTGCCAGATTCAGCTCCTCCTCTAACATCTGGGAGTCGTGTGGAGGGCAGCTGGACTCTGTCTGTCCTCCACGGCCCCTACAATTTCTGGCAGGGCAGCTTTCCCTTTTGCCTCTTTTCTGCATTTGGCTTTCCCGGATCTTTCCCCGAGGGCTCTGATGGGCCGGGCCTTCCTGCTCCCATGGCGGGGTGCCTTCTCCTGCCTCTCAAGCTCTTCTCCAGGAACGAGTTCCACCGCAGGCCCTTTCCCCCCTCCTGGCTGTAATAACACTCTTGGTGTTCGGCCGAGCAGCTGCCAACCCTGCATCGCTGCTTTTCCTGGGCTTGGGAAATAAAAGCAGCCGAGAGAGACGCCCTCCCCAATGTGGGAACCGGTAGCCGCCCCGGGCCGGGCAGAGGAGCTCCGGTTTCCTTGGCTGACGCTTCGGGCTGTGCTGGGTGTGACTGGGAAGAGGGCGAGCCCAGCGGCTTTCCAGATTTCTGCCCCAAGTGGACCCCACAGCCGTGGCCTTCCTGAACTGGGGGAGGGGGGCTTGCCACAGTTTATGGTTCCCAGGCCAAGGGGCTCCTTCCTGGAGCACACAGGGGTCATCCCTCTCTTTGGGCTCTGGGGAGGCTCTGCGCTCTCAGGACAGGCGCCCTGGGCCAAGGCCTCACTCTCCTCCTCCGCTCCGGGCTCTGCGGCTTGGCTGCCCTTTCTGTGGGGAGGAGGCCACGGCTTCTCCCCCTTCTTCCGAAGGAATCTTTGTCTTTGTTTCTTCCTGCCCATCTGTTCTGTGGATTAGTAGCTCTCTGTTTTATGGGGGTGGGGGCTTGTCCCATGGTGCAAAAGCTCCTTGGCAGGAGGGTCCGGCCATGTGATCCGAAAGCCGGGCCCACAGAGCAGAGCAGGGCAGGGCTGCACCCCCGTGGCCCGGACAAGTGCAGGAACAAGTCGGGGCAGTTGCTCACCCTGATTCCTCTGGCCACGCCCTGCCAGGGCTCCCTCAGGCTGGCAGCCAGCAGAGCGCCTGGAAGCTGCCCTGTGATTACAGCCTGTTTTCTTTCCTCTTGCCTGGGGAGGTTGAGGCCCCACCCTGTTTGGGAGGGAGGGAGAGGGCCAAGGCTGAGTCTCCGCTGCTGGGGGGGGCGGGGGGGCAGAGTTGCAAGGCCATGTGTGCCTCTTCCCCCAGGAGGGTCTTCTCTGCCCTCTTCTGTCAGAGAGCCTCTGGCCACGCAAAGGCCGAGTGTTGCAGGAAGGGACCAGGCAGACCTGCTGGGCATCTGGGTAGGGGGCTGCCTCATCAGGCCTGGACCTCAATCACTTCATTGCCAGAGCTCCCTCACCCCCTGAAGCCACTTCTGGGTGTCCCAAATCAAGAGAGACCAGGCCTACTTTTGGGGGGGTTGTGTTCCGGGGACCCCAGGCTGACTCCTCCTCTTTTCTCTCCAGGCGCTGTGCCACAGAGCGCTCCGCCAGTGCCCACGGCTTCATCCCGCTTCCACTTCCCCCCCCTGGAGGGCCAGTCGCCCAGCGAGGACTCCCAGCCGGGCTGCTTCTCGGGCAGAGCCCTGGGGCCGCCGGGCCAGGAGGCGCTCAGCAATGGCAGTGTGGATGAGAAGGTGTCTCCAGCGCTGGAGCTGGATGGGGGGTCGCCAGATTGGCACCGCAGGGTCGACCTCCTGGCCTCCCGCAACCTGGCGGCCGCCCCGGGCACCATCGGCCTCCCGAAGCGCAAGTCGGACCTGATGCTGCCCATCTTCGGTCGGACCGGCCTCTACCCAGACGCGCACAGCCCCTTCGCCGGGTCACCGCTCCCTCCCCGCGGGGGGGTGCTCAATGTGCCCCTCTCACCCGCCCTGTCGCTGACCCCCACCCTCTTCTCCTACAGCCCCTCCTCGGCCATGAGCCCCTTTGCGCCCGGCGGCAGCAGCTGCTTCTCCTTCAGCCCCGAGGAGATGAAGCACTACCTGCACTCCCAGGCCTGCTCCGTCTTCAACTACCACCTCAGCCCCCGGACCTTCCCACGCTACCCCAGCCTGATCATCCCACCCCTGCCCTGCCAGCCGCCCCAGGAGGAGCAGCCCCCCTTCCCCATCAAGCTGCAGCCCCCGCCTGCCGGGCGCAAGCACCGAGAGCGCCATGAGAGTGAGGGGGGAAGCGGGCCGCCCCCGTCACCCCCCCGGATCAAGCTGGAGAGGCCTTTGGAAGAGGAACCCGGCGGCACCGTTTCCCCAGAGAGGGTCCCGGCAGGGCGGGAGGAGAGCGAGGGCTCGGCCCCTCCACCTCGACGCCCGGAGCTGCCGCAGGAGAAGACGCTTTTCCTGCATCCGGCCGCCCCGGCGTGGCCTGGCATTTCCATGGTGCCCGGCCTGGCCAAGAAGCTCAAGCAGGAGGAAGGGGCTGCGGAGAAGCCCCCTACACAGGAGTCCGGGGGGGAGCCGGGGGCCCTGGAGAAGAGGGAGGACGCTGTCATGCCCCCCAAGCTGCGCCTGAAGCGTCGCTGGAACGGGGACCGGCTGGCAGAAGCCCCTGAGGAGCCTCCCAGCAGGAAGCCCACCTGGGCCAGCAGCCTGGACACGCCCCACATCCTGCTGGCCCCCAAGGCTGCCGTGGATACTTAGGGCAGGGAGGGGGGCATCGTGGGCAGCTCCGAGGTGTAATGTAGCAAGGTTTTCCTGGCTAGGGGGCAGGAGGAGGGCGAGGAGGGCTTCACTAAACTTGCGGGGTGGGAGGGTGGGGTTGCTTTGTGTGTGTGTGTGTATGCGTGTGCACGTGTGTGCATTGCAGATGAAATACAGTTTTTCATGTCCCAAGGGAGGGGGGGCTCCTTGGCTTTCAAAACCCCCTCTCCTCGGCCATTTCTGCGTGGCCGAGGCAGCAGCAGCCCCTCTGATGAATCCGCCCTGGGTTCTCTGTAGGGGGGGGTTGATAGCCGCAGGGGCTCCTCTGAATCTCTTGTTGCTTTCTGGGGGTCTCACGTTTGTAGAGGACGATGAGTTGGGAGGGGGAATTTGGGGAGGGGGTGGAATATTGCACTGTGTTTTGATTTTGGAAGTGGACATTTTGGGAGGCGAGACGAAGCTGACCGCCCGCAGGGGGGCTTTGGGGCTGGTGGTGTGCTGGCTTGGCAGCCTGCAGAGCGACTTTCAGAAATAGTGGGGGGTGGGTTTCACCTTCAAAATAACCTTTTTTGACTGTAGAAAAAGCCATGGCAAGTTCTGCTCTTGAACCTTCAGGGATGTTGATGGGAAGTGAAATGGAGACCCAGATGCCTTTAACGCAGCCCCTCCCTCCCTCCCTCCGTCCCTCCCTCTCCTCGGTTCCAGTCTTTGGGGAGGGGGTGCTAGAGAGAGAGCAGTTGGTGGGCTCCGAGGGGGAGGCAGCCCAGGGTGACTCTGCTCTTTTGTGTCTGCCTTATTGTGGCCCCTTGTGAGAGAGGCCCTTTGAAGACCTGGGCAGCAGGGGGGGGGGCTTCTCCATGGGGGCCCGGCCCTCCAGCTGGAAGCTCTTCTCTGGGGGGGGGCTGCTGAGTCTTGAGTAGGGGGAGTGGACGGAAGTGGGTTTGGTGGCCTCAGTCACACCAGGTTCTTTCCTGGGGGGTCGGGCAGCTTTGCAGCAGGCACAGTCTCACAGGGCCCCCCTTGCCAGACCAGTGGGGAGGGCTTAAGGATTACATGGAGATGGGGGGAAGCTCTAAATGGGGCCGCCCCTCTTTGGACACCCACTTTGCTCATTGCTGGGAGTGAGTGAGGGGGGGGGCTGTGGGGTATGTATTTGTAGCGTGCAAAGAAGAAAGCCATTGGGTGACTTGTGTGAGGAGGCTTTGCCTGGGGGGGCACTGGGGTGGGCTCTCTGCTCTTACGTACAGACCGGCCGGCGGTGGGTCTGATGTCCGGTCGAAAGCTCTTCCCCCTTGCTTCAGCCACCCCTTTGCATGTCCAAGCCTTAGAGCCTTTCTGCTTCGTGGGGGAGGGGAGGGGCGCCCAGGGGTCCTCTTCCCCCCAGAGGAAGGGGGCTGGCCATGGGGCCCAAAACTCAGGAACTGAATCGTGAAAGGCCTTCTCTGCCTGGGAGCTGCACTCTTTCCTTCTATTGAACCCAAGTGCCAGAAGGGGTGGGGGTCACGGGGTGGGGGCCGCAGGTGTTCTTTGGGGAGAGGGAGGGGAGGGAGGGCTGGGGATTGGAGGCCAGCACCGACGCCACCTTGGGCCCACTGCAGTCACTGGCTTTGGGGTGGGGGGCTTCCCTGTGCTGGGAGCTGCGAGGCCCGTTCAGGGATAGAAGGGCTCTGCTCCCAGGGGGGTGGGGGTGGGGCAGAGAGCCCACCAGCACCTGGGGCGTGCCTCCTCCCCCAGGCCCAGGCGGGTCAGGGGCTGCCTCCAGCCCTGTATTGGCAGGCCCCTTCCCTGGCGAGCAGCGTGGGGGGGGGGGCGCACTCGGGCTTGCCCAAACAGTGCCAAAAACTGAAGTCGCTGCCCCAGGGCGGAAGGGGGGGGCATCCCGTCTACCGCTAATCAAGGATGCGTTTGTACTTTTGGGAAATTGTTTTGATGTGTTGTAGCCATAGAAAATCTTAGATGGGTTTTTGCCATGCCCCCCTCCCTCGCCAGGACCGTTGTAGGGAGGGCTTTGGGGTGAACGGGGAGGGGGCTGCCGCCACCACTGCTTCTGGCTGTTAAAAGCTAACCAAATGCCCTCGGCAAGGGTATTTTCAGTGGGGGGGGGTCTCAAGTAGCAGGGAAGCCGGAGTTGGGGGCCGGGGTCCTTGCTGTAGCAGACCCCCTTGCCTCCCCATTGGGGAGGGGGGAGAGACGCTGTGCTGGGTTCCCCTTGGATGGGAAGAATTTACCTCGGGGTGGGGGTGGGGGGGCTTCTATTCTACCCCTGCTTTGCTCTCCTGTCTCTTTCTTTTGCGCCTTAGGGATGCGCGTGGACTTAGGGAGGGAGATCCAGCCTTGGGTTCGAGGAGCATCCCATTGGGTTATTTTCTTAGAAAAAAAATTCAACTTTAGAGTGTTAAAAGTGGCTAAGTATTTACCGATCACTCCTTTAAAAAAAGAAAACAGTTTTCCATGAGATAGCCCTGACTGAAGAACTAAACACAGCGGGGCAGCAGCAGCTCATAGCTTGAGGTATTTGTCCATGTAAAGCAGGATTCAAATTGTGTCTAAAAAAAAATGTAAGTAGTCCTCATGCTTTTGTGCAGTGCCTTTAGACGTTCCACTTTCTATAAAGTCTTCAAAAAAAAAACTTTGCATATATATTATATATATGATGTAATGTTATAGAAATATATGTA